>PVKC010025575.1:0-16432 GCA_004027635.1 Crocidura indochinensis
GAAACCCTTTAAAACAACTCTACAGCAAGTATTATACTCAAGAAATAGTTGACTTCTCATTTTTGGTTTTGACTGTCTCATGGATTCAAGATGTCAAGTAGATATCTGGGTAATCTGTGTTTGATATGGGCTAGATACTGTACTTAAGAAAAAAGATTCATTGAATTAGTTTCTGTCCCTTACTACATAAACCATATTACAAGGTGACTGCCTTTCCTTGAAAGAATTCTGATCTCAGAGACAAAGGGAAAAAATTCACAATTATATCCATGCCCTCACTCAATAAGAGGGCATTAGAAGACATAAGGCGGTGAAGCCATATTGAATGGTCACCAACAGTTTTAGGGTTATTATCCTTGAGAAGCCTGATGACAGGCATAGCTCATCTTGCTTAATATTGTTTGCTATTTTCCAAGACCATCTTTCTATTAGGAGGATCCAACTTATATTTAACCTAACAATTCAGGCATTGATGCTTAAAAAAAAACTAAATTGAAGGGAATTAGTGGCTATCAAGAATTCTAACTCCAAATGAACATAGAATTTAGCTTGTTGAAAGGAATGGTTTATCAATCTAATGAAATCTGCTATTCTCTAATCATTTTAAATAAAAAAGGGAGCCTTTTATTTCATTCACTTTCTATTTCACTACTTTAGTTAAACTCAGGTCATATATATATTTTTATAGATGTTTACCAGCTGAAAATTATGAAAAGAAACATCTGTTAGAGATTTTATTTTATTTTTATGTCTACTGTTAAAAAGAAATTTTTCCAACATAAGTCTGTCATAGCATCAATATTCAATATCATCACCTGGAGAATGTACTGTGTTTCATCTTTTCTTTTGGACCAAAGAGCATCTTTTAATTTATGGCATCATGAGTAGCTAAATTTTCAGAAGGAACATAATTTCTGAAAGTGGGGAAAAACTGTGTATAAAAAAAAAGCTATTTATCTCATTAATCTTTTTTATTTAGAATCTTCCTGTACTAAAACAAATGCCTGCTATGTGAGAAAAGGGCTAACAATTGAAATCTTGGTGATAAAATGGATTAATCATATTAACAACCCTAGGGTTATTTTTATGTGCATATAATGACAGTGCTGATCTGCTTTTAGAACATAATAATCCAGGTTTTCCACTCTGCAAGGCACCTTATTCATTAAAATTTACTGCATATATTTAGAAATATATATATATATACATATATATATACATACATAAACTGTGAATGCAGTCTAAATTGCCAGGTACAAGACTGAAAATATGATACTAAGTTAGAAGAGAGGCTAAATATAAAGGCCATTACCATGAGCCTGCCTCCCTATCTTAGCTGCACTAGCAATTTCCAGAATCCTGAATTTAAGTCAGACTCACTGGTTATAATTTTTGTTTCAATAGAATTGTAATAGCCCTGTGGTCAGTTATGATGAGACTGTTTCACTGGATTAGTCCCTCAGTTTCTATTTATAGCAAGGCAATACATGCATTCTTGTTACATTTGAAAAGGTCTACTGAGTTCTCTCTATGGAGGGACACCATGATGGAAAGCATGCTTCACTCATGAAATAAATCAGCTATTTACAAAATAAGCAATGTCTTCACTCAATCCTGAAAAAGGAGGAAAAAAGAGATAATCTAGATTACTGAAAATAATGTGCTGAATGTATGACCAAGAGTGGGATATGAAAAATGCTCTCTTAGAACATGCAAAAATGTCAACATAAATAGGAATGTAAGAGAAAATTGAATAAAAGTGCATAAACTTCTTACATTAAAGAGCTATCTTCATTCCTACTTTAACACATCAAAATGTATATTTCTAAAATACAGCTGTCTATTTTAAGGAATCACTCTATATTCAGTGCTCAGGAATGTTACTAATCATGGGAATCAAACTTAAGACTTCACATATACAAGGTAAGAATTTTAATTTTGAACAACCTCCCAATCATTTTCATGCCTACTTATTAAAGGTGGAAATTTTGGAGGCTAGTTATAAAGGCATAGCTGTGGAAAATCATATTTTAAATACTAAGAAGGTAGAAGAGTGTCAGGATTATATATCATTTTACTTCTAATAATAATTTTTGCAATCGTATTTAAATGGTTATGATTTAACTGGGATTTTGTATTAATTACATAGTCACAGAATCTGTCACTTCAATGAATGTTTATTTCTTCCCCAAGCTCAACTTAGTTATTATTATCCACACCACAAATTTATTCAAAAGGTAAAATTTTATCACTTTTCCGCTATATTTAACAATCAGGTAATGTAGAATAGAGATTCTAATACAAAGCTTGAATATAGCGATCACCAGTTGTAATGTATAGTAATTTTAAAGTGTTTGAGCATCATTATCTTTGCTTTTTTTTATCACCCCCCCCTTTTCTCCCATATTATTCCTTGAGGAAATCATCAAACTGAAGAAAGTAAACATCTGAATTTGAAATCTTTGATGAAACTGAAAGACACTAACAAAACGTAATCAGGTCCACTATTTTCTGGGTAGCCTTGAATTCCATCTCATCCCTGTAAAATGGGATTAACTATAATTTCTCACTCATTTAGTGGGTTTTATTTCTAAATAAAACAATACAAGCAACTTTCAAGATGCCCTATACAGATTTAGATACCCTCTAAAGTCTATTAATATACTAATCTTATCTTTCAAATGAGATAATGGTGTTTTGAGAAGCGATTAAATAGATTATTTGGAATTGATGCTATTTTAAACCTTGATTCCCAAACCAGTCTATTGACCCGAGATCTGTCTCTAACCATGCACTTAACCTTTTTGATAGTCCCTGCCTCATCTATCCTGAAAAGTGTTCTGCTAATCATTTAATATAACATCAATAAAACCTCTCTGAAAGCTCTCTGAGAAATATTTCAGGGGTTAAGTTGCTTGCTTCTCAAACTACTGCCCTTGGTTTCACCCCAGGACATGCAATTCTCTGAGCACCACCGGCTGTGGCCTTCAAGCACCCTCCCTTACCAAAGAAAACTCTAAAAGAACTGATTTTACCTCTAAGTATTTTGGGACATTTACTACAAGCCAGAACTATGCTTGATGCTTACATCTCCAAGAGAATAGAAAAAAAGCAATTACTTTAAAGGAACTCTCATTCAACTGTGGTAGAAATTTAACTAAAAAAATGTATAACAAGTCTTCTTAGTGTGTTTAAGAAAAAGAAACTTCTGAATTCCTATATCAAAACATTAATTGGGGACCAGAATAATTATAAAACAGGTAGTGCATTTGCCTTTCATGTGGCTTACCCTCCCCTTCTGGCTACAGCATCGCCCCCATATTCCCTTAAGCACAGATAGAGGGTTCCTTGAGCATTGCATGGAGTGACCCTAAAACAAATAAACTAAAAATAACCCCATAAATTGGGGAGATAGTATAGAAATTAGTCACATGTCTTGCATGTGACAAACCATAGTTCAACATCCAACACCCATGCTTGTCATCGTGAAGGCTTCTAGCTCCCCTGGTCCAGGCAGCAGCATATATTTGGGTCTTTCCCAGTGGAGTGAAAATACTTCAGAGGGACTCAAAGACTACTGTAATCCCTTGAAAGCAACCTCAGATAAAAATAAAATGACCAATAGCTATTTTAATTACATATACAAGGAATCAACAAAGGTCTCTGGAGTAGACAGTTAAAAATCGTGACTATAATGGCATTATTCTGATCATTTAACTTGCTAAATGTTAGTTGTTATATAAGTGACTAGTGTTAAATGCAAAACTGAGTTTGAGTTAATCAAATATGAAGAAAATTAGTTATATCAGAGTGATTCATCATAAGTAGGCTTACTTAGTCAATTTCTTAGGCTATATAGGAAGAGAAAATTCTGTGCTCGCTTTCGTGTGTGTGTGTGTGTGTGTGTGTGTGTGTGTGTGTGTGTGTGTGTGTGTGTGTGTTGTTTGTGATTGGTAGGGTTAGAAAAGAGGTTGAGGTTGCTGCATTGGTGAGCTTAGGCATGTGAAAGTTCTTTATGCTGTTACTTCCAGTGAGAACTTCCTGTCTGTTGATGACTTTCCTTTCTATAAAAGAGCTATTTTTGAAAACTACTTCAAGATTTAAAGGAAATGAAAATGAGTGGTTGGAGAAATGCAAGTGATGGGAAAGAGTAAAAAAAAATTAAAAAGGTGAACTTTTTCTCTTATTATTATAGGCACTCATATAAAATGCCATGTGCCTCTTAAAGTCTAGATACCTACCACCATAAAGGATTTTTTACAAGATTGTATCGTCTTGATTGAAGTTTAAAAATCTTTGTTTTACATCAATTTGTTTTTTACATCAATCAATACTGAGGAAATTCTATTTGTCAAATGTTTGCTTATTTATTATTGATTTCCTAGGGGACAAAAAGCGTATGACTTCACAGAACATGATTCATAGATATTTAGCTTTGTATGCAAAAAAATTAATTTAGTTTGAACATGGAAGTGTCTTATATCTAGATAATACTACTCAGGGAGCTAGAAAATAAGGGTTTTCACCAGTAAACTAATGAAGTTCCATCAGATAAACCTTGCACTATACCTCTCGATTGAAGTACTATGAAGATATACTTCTACCATAATCCCATGAGAGCACTTCACACAAAGCTTGGTCACTATATTTTAGATAATGCAGGATAGGTTTATTTGCAAGCCATGGTATAATAGTATGCTACTTATTGTCCTTTTTCTAATTATTAGTTGAGTGGATAAGTGAAAAATAACTGAATGATCTTTCCTAGTTTAATTTTCCTAGATTAAGTGAACACTAAAATTTAAAATAAAGTAGAGCCAGAGAGATAACATGGAGGTGAAGCATTTGCCTTGCATGCATACGGTTAGTGGTTCAAATCTCAACATCCTATATGGTCCCCTGAGCCTGCCAGGGGCGACTTCTGAGAGTAGAGCCAGGAGTAACCCCTGAGCGCTGCTGGGTGTGACACAAAAACCAAAATAAATAAATAAATAAATAAAGTACTTAAGCAATGCCACAGAAATGAGAATATAGACATAAAATGCCTAAAATGTTTTGCATTTTATTTTTTTATTACTTTGAAAAGTATACTTTGCACTGGTGAAGCTGGGTGTCCTTTTATATAACTAAAGCCCAACTAAAACATGTCTGTAATCATGGTGCTCAAATAAAAATATTAATTTAAAAATAAAAAAAGAAAGCCATACTTGACCATTCAAAGAGGATCTCTTTAGATTCTCCAAAAGAAATTGTGAGGGAAAAATTTCTTTATATAAATAATACACAGAACATTTATAGAATCCCAAGATCAAGTATATCTTTACATAGTAACTACATAGATGATGGTAATACTGGAAAAATTGATCTTAAAGTATTTACTTCAAAATAAAGCTTCAGAGCTATGAAATTGTATGTAATTTCTTAATTTTTATTCATGAGACTGTTTAGGGGGCCATGAAGATAACATTAGACAATCCAAGAAATATAAGAGGTTAAAAAAAAGAGTTTTATGTTCAAGTAATCAAGTAGGAGAAGAGCAAAGAAATATATTTTTGCAGATGATAAGCATAATGATATAAGCATTTTGAAAAGTATAATGAAACCAATTTGAGTCATACTGTGTTTGAGTTAATGTTGACATATCTAGGTGAGGCTTGCTGGCAGGAAATGGAAATATATTCCAGTGGATTAGAATAAAGCTCAGGGTTTTTAAAAAATGCATTTCGGTAGTAATACTGGAGTGACAAAAGTTTGGAACTCTGCAAAGGTTCTATGAGATTTCTGAGGCATGGTATATATCAAAGATGTCTTGATTATATTGTTATTTATACTTTGAACATTAGTGTTAGTAAAAGATTGACTTTCAGAGTGAAATAGAGATAAACTTTAATGCCCCTATGGCTGAATGTGCCAACACGGGTATGTGTTTTCAACATCAGCAAGATCATTAAATGTGATTAAAGGCATTGTAGGGTGTCAGTGATTTGTACTATACCTGAACTGGTTTACTCCAAGAGGTTGAAATACCACTTTATCCAAACATTAAGAGATAAAGTTGCACAATGAATTTCCTTTCAAGCTTTTGGTGTTGTCTCCTCTAGTAATAAAATATCCTGGAGGCAACCGGAGATAATCGTGATTGCATGCAGTGAGTTTCTCGGAGAAATTCTCAACCGAAGCTTATAGAGCACTAGAGATGGAGAGAATTTACAACATGCTCATTCTTTGATTTGACCCTTGATTGATTGAGTTGGGATTTCTTTTTCCTCACTATTCACCTTGTCTTTTAAGCAATGTGAAAGTTCAGGTATACATGTATTACAACAAGAAACACCTTGAGAGGATGAATAGTTGCTACACAATGTGGTCTTTCATAATTAGTTCAGCAGCGTCTTTCAAAAAGTCCTCTTCTAGATAAATTCTCTCTGCTAAAGGGTTGACCCAGGCATGCCAGTATTATGGAAACTGTCCATTTTCTTCTATTAGTATGAGGATAACTTACATAAAGAGAGGCAAGGAATGATTAAATCACTTTCAACTTTTCTAGAAGACAAAATTGGAGCAAATGGCTAAAATAGTAACTTCATAAAGTAGGTACAGATATTACCCCGGTATTCTCTCTCAAAGTCACATTTTGTACAACTTTATAAGATGGATCTCTTTCAAAGTCGTCCTTTTTAAGTTTAATTTTTTTAATTGTGTTAGATTTTTGGGGAACTTTTCAAAGCATATTAAAGCTCATATTTTAAAAATGATTCCCAGTGACATAGTTTATTGTCCTTGGTATAATCAAAATTGATTTGACTACATGATACATTTATATTTTGTCACATGTTAATAAGAGTGTCTGTATAAATTCTCTAAAGAGATTGTTTCTGGTATCTAACATTCTGTGAGCACCTTCAGGGGCATAAAATACATACATCATTCCTTTTTTCCCCCCAGATAATTGAAAAAAGAGCCTTGTAGAGTATATGTACTCTTAAGAAATTAAAATGATTATGAAGTGACAGTTTTGTAAATTTACTAATTATGTTTTAATATAATTTGTTTACTTAGTGTATAAAATTTGCATTTAGTCAAAGCTTGTATTTAATAAGCTGTATTTAATAAAGTTTCTGCAGATTTAACAATCTGCTTAATGAGTGATAAGAATGAACAAAGGAAGTTCTGATAGATTTGATCACAAAAGCAGTTGATCTTGTGAAAACTGAGACTGACAGGCAGGAAGTTAAAAAACTCAGATAGTTTGTTCCAGTAGGTAAGGCATTTTTCTTCCATGCAGTCAACCTGGATTTGATTTCCCACATCCCATATGGGTCCCCTGAGAATACCAGCAGTCAAAAGTAACCCCTAAGCATACCCAGGTGTGGGCCTCCAAAAAACAACCAAACAACCAAACAAGAACACTACAACTTGGATAGAAAAGAAGAAAGAACAGAGTCTGGTAGCGAGTTAGTTCTCATTTGGAAATAAAGAAGAACTACTCTGCCTTCATTGTCTGGTTTCCTAGTGTGGACTGACTTACTTATAGGTCTGTCCATCAAACATTGTCCATATTTTCTTTTTTTGTTAGTAGTGAACACAAATTTTTGGCTTCTTGTAAAGATGCTTTACAACCTGAGCAGCAAAGAGATTTGTGATTCATTGGCATTTGAAGATCTTTCTGTTAGATGGGTCAGAAAATATGAAAACATGAGAGAGAGAAAAAACAACGCAGAGTAGAATACTAAAGAAGTCATTGATTATGCTAGTTTGCTAGGCATTGGGACCTAGAAATCTAGTGATTGAATTGTGCATTTTGATCTGTTATCTGGTAGTGACATATTCTTGAATAATCAGGTAGTTTTAGTTGCATGTTGTCTTTTAACTGACTGATTTTAGGCAAGAGTTCAGTTAGTTTTAGTATATTTTCATTAATGACCATATATATTATATTTTAGGCAACTCTGGCGATACTCAGCGATTACTCATGGCTTAAAGATCACTCCTGGAAGAGCTTAGGAGGGCTTAAATTGGGTGCAAGGGATACAAAATAGAACAGATCAGTTTCATGCAAGTCAAGTATCTACCAGCTATACTATTGCTGTGGCCTAATGACTACACACTTTGATAGATTTACACACACACACACACACACACACACACACACAAACATACACACACACCATTTAAAAACAGACCTGGAAATAGTCATGATTGGCCCATAGAAGATATTCACTTTTGTAGGGCACACCCAGCAATTCTCAGGGCTACTCCTGGATATGTTCTTCCTCAGGAATTATTTTTGGCAAATTCAGGGAAACATATTGGATACCAGGGATTGAAACCATGTCAGTCAAATGCAAGGCAAATATATTACCACTATACTTTGACTAAAGCCCTAAGATACATCTTTTTTTTTTTTTTGGTTTTTTTGGGTCACACCCGGTGATGTTCAGGGGTTACTCCTGGCTATGCACTCAGAAGTCATTCCTGGCTTGGGGACCATATGGGAAACCGGGGGGTCGAACCGCGGTCCGTCCTAGGCTAGCAGAGACAAGGCAGGCATCTTACCTCCAGCGCCCCGCCAGGCCCCAAGATACATCATTTTTAATAGTAAATGCTTGGCAAGTAGATAGTTAGACATACATATTATAGTTAAACTTATAGAAAATGACAACAGAGTTTATTCTACTTGGGGTTAGCAATAAACTACATGTAATTCATATGATTAGGCCATGGGGTTATAAGTTAGGGTAAGAGTTCAACAAGCTAGGAACACTATAGGGTGTAAAAGGGGTAAGTTGTAGAAAGGAAAATCATTCAACCAGAGAGATATAAATCAGCACTTATATCTTTAAGGTGAAAGAAATCAAGTTTGGCATATACAAAAAATACCAGTTCTAGTAAAATTACACATTAACATATCCACAACAAATTTCAGTAGACAGTGGATAATGATTCTATTAAAACCAAAACTGTCTTTAGTCATATAAGTGTTATATAGAAAATGGGGGGGAACATTCACCCATTTAGAGTCCCTCTATAGTGCAGAAATATGGGATTCACAATGAAAAGTTAAACGTGTACTGCTATACATATTCATAGCTTCCCCAATCTACTTACATTCCGAAAAAAGTGATCTGTAGAACCATATATTTACCAACATTTAGATTGTGTTTCAATTGAGCTCAAGTGTACAAGTAGTTAGTTATTGACTGTAGAATGATAATAACCTAGTAAGCACAATGGCAAGAAATACTTACAATCTTTCTCTTATTGATAGCTCTTCAGATACCACTGATAGTTTTCTATAATTGACGATAATTTAGTTATAAAAGAAGAAAAGAATTCTAAATTCAGGTCAGACTAATTTAATCTTTTACTTTTATCAATACAAGAATTTAGAGTAAAATTGTGATATTAATACACTGTGAATCTTGGATATCCACTCTACTCTGAGGGAATTTTAAAAGTTGAGGACCACAGGAAAAGATTCTATAATAGTTCATGTACAAGCCAGTCATGAAATCATTTACTGGAATCATATAAACCCCCCCCCCCAATGTTTAAAGACAATCTATTTGGCAACATCGACCACCTTCCATCAGAACTTAGATGTCAAAAATGTTCTGCTCATTTATAAGCTACAAACAGGGCTGTTTTTCCCAGGGAACTGTTCTGAGCTTGATACTGGGTTTGAGTTATGGAGATGATCCAACCCCAAACATCATGAAAGAGTCCCGAATACTGCCAGATCACATTTCAACATTATTGGGAACATTCAGAATAATATCTAGTATTATAGGATATGAGAAGCAGTACATCCTTGGACTTTTACATTGAACCATGGGCCAGATAGGCATAAGCCATCAGTGTGGCCTTTAAACCTCTTGAGTACCACTTGGTTTGTTTGTTTGTTTTGGTTTTGGGGCCACACCCGACGCTGCTCAGGGGTTACTCCTGGCTGTCTGCTCAGAAATAGCTCCTGGCAGGCACAGGGGACCATACGGGACACCGGGATTCAAACCAACCACCTTGGGTCCTGGATCGGCTGCTTGCAAGGCAAACGCCACTGTGCTATCTCTCCAGGCCCCTTGAGTACCACTTGGATGATAGTGAATTAATACAGTCATGAGGAACATGTTCCAGTGAGAAACAGCCCTGTTGGAATTGGCTAATCCTCCAAGCATCTCCAATCTTCTAGCTGAGACAGAATAATAACAGCTGAAGATAATTAATTTTATGCTTCTTCTTTAAATTTTAACTCACAAGGGCAAGACAATTTGATTTCAGACTTTAATACTTTCAGACTTTAATATCTTTGGAATTTAAGCTCAATGGGCTATCATTTGGGGACTTTAATTTCTCCTTGAGAATTTTATAATTAGAGGAAGTTTATATTCAAATTTGGAATATGTTCACTGTGATAGCATTTTATTCTTTGATTATGGTTATCCATTTTATTGTAAAACTTTAATTTTGCTTCATCTCATTATATTGTGAGCTGTTCAAATATTAAACCACATATAAGTGGGCATAGAAAATGGATAAAGGATGGTGAGGAATAAAGAATCAAATGTGATTGTTGGATTCATGGAAATGATATACTGTGATATCATCTCTAAGAGCCTTCTGGATCACAATGCAAATTTAGAGCAAGGATTTTAGTATCATCATCGCAATCTAATAAAAGTCCCATCAGAAGGTCTCCTGAGAAGCCTCACCTCAGCACGGATGGCTGTTGAAACTTCAAGGAGGGTGATATTTCTCATGCTTACTTACAAACATGTATTTGACCTAAAAATGAATCTTCTTTCTGCTGTATGAAGAGTGTATATATTTGAGCATTTACCTCCTAATAGAAGGATATACAGGCAAATATAGCCTTGATTAAATGTCTCTTTATCTGGAAAACTAAGCACCAAAAGATACTTAGAAACAACTTTATTCCTTATTGCCTTTTAAAATGCCCTGCAGTTTTAAACAGAAATTAATGTTTTGTTTTGGGACATCTTTAAAGGAATTTGACTACTTCCTAACTATTTTTTAACTCAGAATTTACATCCAAAAGTTTGGCCAGGAAATGGCACTGGGCTATTTACAAAAATTTAATAGGTATAGATTTGCATTTCTTCTAGTTAAATTTGTCTTTCTTATCTGCCCTTTCTAAAAACAATTAGGAACTTTAGGAAGTTAGTTATTTGTTATTAACCTCTAAAACAAAATCCTCTTCCTTCAGAAAAGAAAATTTGACAGGAAAACTTAGTTCCCTGCAGATTCCTTTAATCTACATTAGAATTGACATCCAGGGCCTGGTTAGAAAGAAACTTCTTTGAGATGTTATAATTTACCTTCTTTTTTTTTCCTCTGGACTCTTATTAAAAATCTATTCATCAGGCCTGCATAAAACCTAGACACATGTGCATTGTTTTGTAGATCAAACTATGTATACTGAGAAAGTTTCTGTTAACAAGAGAGTTATGTTGTACTTTGTGTAGAAACAAATGTGAACATTTTTTTCATACTATAGGAAAACTGTGACTGGCAAAATCCCTCAGATATACCTCTGATTCTTCATATTAAAAAAGGAGGCTTGTTCTCCCACATAACCTTGTTTAGTCCCTCATTTCTTCACATTTTGCTGTTCAGACACCCAGTTTCCTAGAGAGGATTTAAAGAAGTTTTCTAACATAATTGGACTAAGCTAGCCTCACTTTTTAGAAAAGATATTGCAGTGGGACAGTGGATGGCAATTTTCTGTCATTTGTACACTTAAAAATAGACTTTTTGATGATAGGAGTTCCCCTGATTTTATGTTAATTTGTACCTAAAATATGATTGCCAACGATATGTAACCCAACATGTTTAAAAATAAAATTTATATTAAAAAATACATCCATCAGCTGAGTATTTCTTTTATGATAAGGTAGCCCTGTCCTTACCTCATCCTATTTTCCTTTTCGTCATTGGTCCATTATTAATAATTATGAGAAGAAAGTGCATGTCTTGTACAATGTTCTCCTGAGCCCTAGAGTCTTTCTTCTTTACAGAGTGATATCAGAATTAGGGAATGCTAGAGTCAAAAATAGTTTCAAAATTTGACAATATTTTGACGTATAAATGTTACTCTATTGAAATGAGTATAAAATAATATTATCATTTATCTTCAGTATTTTTAAAGTGAATTATTCTATTGAGAGAGTACCCCAGTAAGTGAAAGAATTTATAGGCATTTTAGTGTGTCATTTAGTTGGTGTTGGAGACTTGCACACAAATTATAAATAATAAGATATGACTAGACTGAGTGATCTAAATGGGTCAAATGTTGATTTAAGATATAGGAAAAAATGTATGTTTGTAATACAGATTATACCCAGATTTGTATACTTATACATGTGCATGTCTTGCAGATAATTTAGAGAATAATGGCAGACCTGTTGTGCTGAAACAGAAATAGAACATTACTTTAAAGATTTTAAGGAGTCATATTTAAAGAGGTAAATTCCTGACTAGAGGTAAATTCCTGATAGAGATAGTAAATGAGATAAGGTGCTTTGAAACATTCCTAATACAGGTACCATACCTGTAATGACATAATATCCCCAGAACATTGCCAGGATTGACCTCTGACTTCAGTCTAGAGGATGTCTTATCATTGCCAGGTGTCCAACTACCCTAAAAAATATAAAATGAAAGGAGGAGGAGCAAAGGGAAGGGTCGGGCAGATAGCTGGCTTCCGGTGCCTTGATACTGGAGGCCTGACAGGCTCTAGACCTTCCCCAATTTCCCCTGGACTCTAGGCCAAGCCTGAGTGCCAACTCGGCTGGCCTGCTGTAGGTTCAGGTGGACTCCATTAGGGGTCTCCAGGCTTTTCCCCCTTCCCTACACTATGGAGGAGGAGCAAAGGAGGGGGGGCGGGCAGAAAGCTGGCTTCCTATGCCTTGATCCTGGAGGCCAGCTCTACCCAGGTTCTGGGGTTGGGGATATTCTGTGCCCAATGGCACTCTCCCTAGCTTGGGGGGTGCTGGCAGGCCTCCAACGGTTCCCCTATTTCTCCCCTTTTTTCCAGGTCTTCCCTGGTTGCCGGCTCATGTGGACTCTATCATGGTCCTCTGTCTTTCTGCCTTTGTCTCCCTACACTAAGGGGGGGGGTGCATGGGTGTATATGTCAACATTCACTGGTAATTTTTTTCCCATTGGTCTCAATTTTGAAAATCGCGCAGGGGCTAGTGCCCCCGTACATACCATATATATTCAAAATAAAAGTGGGAGGATGGACTCTCAGTCTGGGAGGTGACCTCTTTGCATGGGGTACCATATATATTCAAAATAAAAATCAGAGGATAGACTCTCAGGCTAGGAAGAGGCCAGTACATTTTTTCTACTTGTTCACTCTTAGCGGCTTCTTGACCTCTTCCTTTCTTCATTGTGTAACTGTGTTTGTTAGTATACTAGGTTTCTGATTAGTTTCCATATTCAATGATTATTGAGTCTCTTCTCTTAACTTAGATTAATTCCAATTTATTATCCCTTTGTTATTTGTTAAATAAGGAAGTTAGTACGTGAACTGTTAGATAAGGTATTTTGGTGAAAGAGTCCCTCTCTATCTTTCCTTCCCTTTGTTATTTGTCAAAAAAGGAAGTTTGTAGAAGTCTCCCTTCATTTAACATTTAGATAAGAACCAAGTCAATTGGATGTTCTAGCATCCCCATAGGCACCAATCTCGTTGTGAATAGTTCAATAAGGAATTTTGGTGATAGAGTCCCTCAATTTAATTCTTATGTTTGAACCAGGCCACGGGGATTGTTGGACTTGTTTTTGTGGTCCCCTTATGTGCTGATAATGCCAGGTGGCATTATTCCTTGTTTGCATGGTCACATTAAAATGAAAAATACTTTTCATACAAATAAGTTCTTATCTAATAAAGATGGGAACATACAAGTCTTGTGGTGCAACGAAGCCTTACAAAACCCTGAACATTGACACGATGACCTGGCACAAGCCTCAGAGGTTTGGGTATTTTCCAGTTAACCCTGAACCAGGAAAGCCATCTATGAAACATCCAACGTTGTTTATGACGTCACCTGGAAGCAATCTTCTACCAGGGAAGACCCTACTGTTGCTCTGACATCGATTTACTCAAAGGAGTCTTCCCTTAACACTGAGAAGACTTAAACAACAACGACGACGACCTGTGTACTGGACAGGGCTTTCTGCAATGCCTGTTAACTGCAATTCGAAATTAGATGCTATTCTGCACCATCCTGACATCATTGTAGGATATACAGATACCAGGATCTTCTGTACAGAAACGTGAGATCAACAACAGAGACTGTGAAAAATATAACTGTGTGGGCACTCTCATGTCTTTCTAAGCAAGTTTTGTTCAACAATGACCGGATTGGTTCAGACAATGACCAGGATTGGACAAACTAGTTTGCCTGGAGCCTAGAAATGGTCTTATGTATGGAAACTCCAGGGTTAGGGTCTCCTTGTACTTTGGCCAAAGCTTTTTCTTTCCATGAACTCCATACATTGGTGGGGCTATGTAAACAAAAAAAATGTGCTTGGGAATAGAGAGGTAGGGAAGATAACACTGGTGGTGGAAAGGCCTTTATTTATTGTCACTGTGTAGTTGAATAACTTGAAAAACTGCAAATGATAATGTATCTTGAAAAATCTGGCTGTGATGCTGTACAAGCACATACTTTCCACAGAAAAACTGTTAATTGCTAAGTGTTTTATTCACTATGTTAATTAATAGATACTCTATCAAGGCTTAAAGAACTTGTGACATGTGAATTTAGATTAGCAATGTACGTTATCATATTTTACACACCTGACCTGTTATTGGTCTAATATGTTCACTATTATGTACTGCTTTTCATCTCAATAATAATAAAAAGAGAAATGTGAAAAAAACATAAAATGAGTAAAATAAATCAAGTTAATATTTATAGTGGGAGAGTATTTGCCTTGCACTCAGTCAACCCAGGAAGGATGTTGGTTCAATACCCTGAAGCCCATATGGTTCCTCGAACCTGCCAGGAGCAATTTCTGAGCAAAGAGCCAGAAGTAAGCCCTGAGTGTCACCAGGTGTGACCCAATGTGTGAAGACATTCGATGTTATATAGGAGATCTATAAAATAATATTTTCAACATATATCCTCAGCAAATCTTTTTTGATCCGGCATACTACAATTATGTGCTTATTTTTTTTTACATAGCTTATTTCAAACAGCATACTTTACAATATTATCAATAATTGGCTATCAGGCTACAATGTTTGAACTCTGTACCTTCTATCATGTTCCCCCCTCAACCATCTACTCTTGTCCTCACATATGTAAACTCAATCTTATACACAAGTTCTCAAGTTCTATTGCATTTGATCAGTTGTTATTGCCTTATTATGTTTCTTTATAACACACTTATGAGTCACAATGTTCTGAATATGTCCTTTTGATTAACTTGGCATGATATTTCAAAGATTCATTCAAGTAGCAATAGTTTTTATGATTTCATATTATAGCCAATTAAGATCATATTGTTCAGACATACTACTTTATTTTATACAGTCATTTGTTCTTGTACTTTTGGCTGTTTACATATTCAGCCTAATGTGAGCAGTACGAAAATGAACACTGGGCACAAACTCTAGTAGCATTTTGATCCTTGAGGTCAATGTCAATAAGTAGAATAGCTGTGTCATATAAAAGTTTATTAGTGTTTTGATAAGTGGCCACAATTTTTTTCCAAAGAAATTGAGCCACTTGACATCCCCACCAGCAGATTGTAATGGTCTATTTTTCTCTACATCCATCAGTTTTCTAATACTTGCTCCTAGTGGCTTCCAATTTGAAAGGTTCTAATGCACAATACCAAAAAAAGAGTCAACTAGTATAATCGGTGATCTTTAGAGAAACATATTTTCGATAATATTCTAGTGTAGTTATCTTGGATTCAAGCTTTCTTTGGTAATCAATATGTGCCCAAATGATACAAGACACATATATTTTAGATATTAGAGAATCTCAAGATTTCATGAGATCTGGTTGCAGGAATTTTCTTTGAGAGGATGCATATTTTATAAGATGAAATATGGAATAACATGATAGGAACTCAAAGTGTGTGCTCCCTTCAGGGAATATGACAAAGCCAGGCCACTTTCTCCTTGGATTCAGCAATAATAGTTTGCTTCTATTTGAGGGAGAAATAAAATTATAAGTACTATAGAATTCCCAGTACAGGTTGAGTGTCTTACGGAAATTCAAATTTCTTAGTTCCTATGTAATATTAATTGCATACATTAATTAATTACATAAATTAAATGAAAAGGCTGAAATTTGTCTTTTAAAATATGTTGCTCTACAATGTATGTATTGTCTAGACTCACCTTACTGAAAGTAAAATATGATAAATATTATGTTTAAATTATTGAGTATCA
>PVKC010025577.1:0-16431 GCA_004027635.1 Crocidura indochinensis
GTCAGGGAGAAAGTTTTAAGGGGCCATTTGGGACACTCCTTAGGAACTCCACAGACGGGCTTGCAAAAACGAAGCTTCCCAGCTTTTCCTTTGGTTGGGGCTCAGAAGTTCAGATCCGGTGGGCTAACTCCAAAAAAACCTTGAACCCCCTTATTTGCAGATGAAGAAACACCAGCGCAGGGAGGTTGAAAAGTCTTAAAGGTGGAACCGGCGGCAGTTCCCCCTCATGCAGAACCCCTCACTCACATCAGACCCCTGATGTGATCCCGCTGAGGGCTGCGGGCTGAGGGAGGTGAGAAGGCCCTGCAGAAGAATCGTCTCTGCCAAGACTTCTAGTCAATGCCCAGGCCCAGCGCTGCCCACTTCACTGGAGCAAGCAGAGCCAAGAAGGGGGGGGGCACGGGGAGGATCCCCAATAACAAAAGGCACAGTTAAAGATAGATGAGCGCTAATGGGTTCTAACACCCACTAGCTCTGGGGCGCTCTGGGGTCTGCAGCCAAGATGCTTCTGCAAAACTCTGGTCCCCAAAGGCCAGCAAGCAAGCAGGGCCGGGTGGCACGGGGCAGGACAGGGCAGGGCAGGGCAGGGGGCGGGGCGAGCACCCCTCCCCCGCGGCCCTTTCCCTTTCTTTCTTCCCCTAGCGGCCGACCCCGCCCCTTCGCGGCGCTCGACCAATAGTCGCGGCACTTAGGCCGCGCGCCGGTCTCGAGGAGCCAATCAGAGTTTTAGGGGGCGCGGCCCAGGGGGCCTATAAAAGACGGCGGCGGCACCAGGCGGTGCAGAGCGGAGGATGGGCCTAGAGTGACCGCTTGCTCGCCTCTTCTCTCTCTGCCCGCGGCCCTGGTGTGCCTGGTCCTCGTCGCCTGCGTTCCTTGCTCTTGCAATCGGCTCGCTCTCCAGGTAAGCGCCCCGCAGGGATGCACACGGGCCCTGGAGGCCTCTTGAGTCCCAAAGCCCCGGCTCTGGCTCCCGAGCTTGGGCGACGTACGTGGAGGGCGGGGGCTTGTTTTGATCAACTCGCGTCGCCCCTGGTGGCCGGCCTGCGGGGTGCGTCCTGCATGCATGCACCCTCCTCCGGGCTTCGAGGGGTGCCCCGGCTCGGTGCATGGAGCCAGTCGGGAGCTCTTGGTAGACACCCGTTGGAGAGGCCTGGGAGAGGCAGACGTGTGTGAGGTGGCCCCCGGGATGAGCTGGGGTGCCGGGGGACTCCCTCTGTGACCGAACAAAGGGGCTCCCGCGGGGGCCTTGGCATGGCCGGCCCGGAGGGAGGCCCCACTGCCGGCCCTAGCCTCGTCGTCCGTCCCCGCCTCGGAGGGATTATGGCCCGGTGGTGGTGGGCTCGTCCCTGAGATCCGCACGGGGGTGCCCCACAACCCCCGAAGGCAGGGCCACACCACACCGACTTTTGTGGGGGGACGTTTGAGTGGGCCCCCCTCCCTCCTCCCTCCTGGGGGGTTTGATCGATCATCAAGGTGGATTATCCGGGCTCCCCACCACCGCGGAGCGGGAAGTGGGGTGCTCCCGCTCCCCCCTGCCGTAAAGTCTGGCCTAAAGCCTCGCTGGGAGAGGAGGATGGGGACCCCCAGCTGGACGGGGACACGCAGCTCCCCGGCCCCCCGCCGCACAACTACTATGGCCTTGCGGCCTACGGGATGAGCCCCGGCGCCGGTGCCGTGAGCCAGGGCGAGAGGAACCCATGCAAGATCCGAGGCCTCGGCCAGCAGCAGCTGGCCCCCTGCAGCATTTTGCACCCGCCGCCGGCCCAGAAGGAACTTTCTGAGTGCTCCTCGCCCTGCCGCTCCCAGTGCCAGTCGCCTACACCCCGAAAATGCTCACACTCGTTCCTGGAGGAGGCCGACAGCACCAAGCTGGAGAGGCGACATCATTCTAAGCACCACCGAAGGGACAGGGGGGAGGTTAACGTACTGTGGATGGGGTGAGTGGAAGTGGGGGGCCCCCCACCCCACCGCACACACACACTGTGAACTTGGACAGCCCTCTGCTGATGCATCTCATGACACACTGTTCCGCCTCCCCTTACCCAGAAACAGCCGGGTGCCAAAATTGCATTCAGGGAATAAGGGACTTTCTGGATTTGAGGGGGGCTCAGTGGGTTTAAGTGGGAGTTTGAAGGAGTCAGGGATGGATTCTTCTCGGCCTTGGTCTGCCTTGAAGGGGTAAGTTGGACCCAGCCCGAGAAGAACCGGATACTCCCGTGGTTCTGTTTTCACCCAGCCAGACATGGATACTTGCCCATGAAAAACCGCCTCAGAACTGCACTGGCCCAAGTTATTGGAGGACAGTATGTTCCTTCCCAGACACCCCGGATCCGGAGGGGGAGGCACGGAGGCACGGGGAGGGTGTTTCCTCTTGTGGGGAACTGGTTTGGGGCTCAGGGATTTGTGTTTGGTTGAGAGCTGTGAGGTTGGGCTGGTGCCCTGCGAAGCTTCTCTGTTCTCAGAAATTGGAATTTTTTTTTCTCTTTTTGATATTTGGGCCACACTCGACAGTGCTCAGGGCTAATTCTTGGTCCTGAGCTCAGGAATCACTCCTGGCATGGCTTAGAGGACCGATCATATGGGATGCCGAGGATGGAGTTAGGTCTGTTATATGCAAGGCGAGTGCCTCCCTACTGTACTGTTGCTCTGACCCAAGTGGGGATTTTTGTAATTTTTTTTTGCCAAGTGGGTCCCACCGACCCAAGTGGGGCTCAGGAATGGTCAGGTTCCAGAAATTATGGGCCAAAATTTCGTGGGGTGGGGGTATTCATGGATTGCAGTTTGGTATTTAAAACTTGCTTAAATCTCTTATGTCTAGTAGGAAGACTGTTTTTTTGTTTTTTTTTTTGTTTTTGTTTTTTTTTTTTTAATTTATTGGGGCCCGGGAGATAGCATGGGAGGTAAGGCGTTTGCCTTTCATGCAAAAGGTCATCGGTTCGAATCCCAGTGCCCCATATGGTCCCCCGTGCCTGCCAGGAGCAATTCCTGAGCATGGAGCCAGGAGTAACCCCTGAGCACTACCGGGTGTGACCCAAAAACCAAAATAAATAAATAAATAAATAATTTATTTTAGCTTGGAGGGGCCAAACTGAACCATGCTCAGGACTTACTCCTGGCTCTGAACTCAGGGATCACTCCTGGTGGTGCTTGAGGAATCATGGGATTCCAGGGTTGGAACCCAGGTTGGTCTTGTGCAAAACAAGTGCCTTCCCCACTGTACTGTTGCTCCAGACTCTCTCTTTAGCTGCCTGCTTTTCCCTTACCATCAAAATGGGTTGTAGTTTTTGTTTCTAGGGGCCTGAGGAATCAGCTACAATGATTCAGACTAAGGGAGAAAACTTGACCACCAATCCTTTTTAGGCTGCCTCCAAGAACTCAGATCCCATATGCTACTTCCAGGAATTTGGACTCTGAACTTCTGGGTTTCTTGGGCTTCCTCTTAACAAAGAAATAGCAAAGAAATTTCTTAGCAAAGAAATTGCCCCCCAGCTATGTCAAAAGCTTAAAGCTCAGGCCTCCGGTGTAGATCCAAGCTTGGGTGAAATTTTTATTTAAAAAAAAAATCTTGGATCCCGGTGCCCCATATGGCCCCCTGTGCCTGCCAGGAGCAATTTCTGAGCATGGAGCCAGGAGTAACCCCTGAGCACTGCCGGGTGTGACCCAAAAAAAACCAAAAAAACAAAAAACAAAAATCTTGGGGCCGGAGAGATAGCATGGAGGTAAGGCGTTTGCCTTTCATGCAGAAGGTCATCAGTTTGAATCCTGGCATCCCATATGGTCCCCTGAGCCTGCCAGGAGCAATTTCTGAGCATGGAGCCAGGAATAATCCCTGAGCACTGCCGGGTGTGACCCAAAAACCAAAAATAAATAAATGAATAAATAAATAAAAATAAAAATCTTGAGGGGCCAGAGCGGTTCTGCAGATCGGTAAGGCATCTGCTTTTCCCTGCACTAGCCTAGGATGGACTGCGGTTGGATCCCCCCCGCGTGCCATATGATTCCCCCAAGCCAAGAGCGATTTCTGAGCACCTAGCCAGGATAACCCCTGAGCATCAATAGGTGTGGCCAAAAAAACCCACACACAAAAAAAAACAAACAAAAAATAAATAAAAATCTTGAGATGCCAGAACAATCACAGGGGGAAAGGTGCTGGCCTTGATTGTGGCAGACTGGGGTTCAATACTCAGCATCCCATATGGTTCCCGGAGCACTGTTGGGTGTGATTCCCCCCAAGCCAAAATAAACAAATAGGGTTGGAGGTTCAGAGAGATAGTACATTTGGAGGTTGCTTGCTTGCACATGGGAAACTTGGGTTCAATCTCTAGCACCTCAAGCTTCCTCAAGTCTCACCAGGACCGATCCCTGAGTTCAGAACCTGGAGTAAACTAAGTGTGGCTCCCAAACAAATTTTAAAATCTTGAATTCCCTTCCAGGCATTATCAATAAAATGCTCAACACCCTTCCCAAAACAGAACAATCAATGCTTTGTGGCCTCGCCAAGGGCCTTCTTAGGCTAAGGACTTCATCTGGGTTTTTATTTTTCTCCCAAGAACATCTTCCAGCATGGCAACCTCCACGAGCTCCCATCTGAACAAAGGCATCAAGCAGATGTACATGGCCCTGCCGCAGGGCGAGAAGGTCCAGGCAATGTACATCTGGATTGACGGCACTGGTGAGGGCCTGCGATGCAAGACCCGGACACTTGACTGCGAGCCCAAGAGTGTGGAAGGTGAGTGGGGAGGGGAGTGTCTTCCTGCAGCCTATGCCACCCCCCACCCCTACAGTCTCTCTCCTTCTTGTCTTTAGAACAGGGCAACAGGGAACCCTGATTGAAATGAAGCTCCTATTTGGGGGCCAAGGTGATAGCACAGTGGGGAGGGCACTGGCCTTATGCAGGGCCAACCAAGAAACCGGGTTCCATCCCTGGTATCCCATAGGGTCCCCCAAGCCTTACTAGGAGTGATCCTTGAATGCAGAGACAGGAGTCAACCCCGAGCTCTGCTGGATGCTGACAAAAACCAAAATCCAATTAAATCCAAAAATGCTTGCTTGAAATGAACATTCACTGTGTTCCAGCTAGTCCTGTGAAGACAGAATTAGTAGTGGGTGGGTGGGAGAGTTGCTGGGGATCCCCCCAGACACCCTCAGGAACTTAGTTTGGAAACCACTACGCTAGGCTGACCATCTGCTTTGCGAACTCTTGGACTAGGATTTCAGATTCCACAGCTTTTGGGGTTCTAGATGCAACACAAACAAGCCCTGAAGTGTTTTCTGTTTTGTTTGACTTTGGAGAGGCAGAGAAAGCTAAGCTTCTAGAATGGGATTCTTTTTTTTTTTTTTTTTAACCTTTTGGGCTATACCTTGCTGCGCTCAGGGGTTATTCCTGATAGGCTTGGGGAATCATATGGAATGCCAGAATCAAACCCAGACTGCCACATGCAAGGCAAACACCATACCCACTGTGCTATTGCTCTAGCCTTTTTGGGAGGTGTGGGTGGGGGATAGAGTATTTAGGATTTTGGCCCATACCCAGCAGTACCTGGAGGGTAACTCCTGATTCTACAGTCAGGAATTATTCCTAGTGGGCTCAAGAGACCATATGGGATACCGGAGATTGAACCCAGGTCAGCTGCATGCAAGACAAACGTCCTACCTGCTGAGCTATCTTTCTGGCCCTGAGATTCCAATTATTGTCTGATCAGCTTATCCGCAGTTTTGCCCATTATTTGGCAAAGTTCAGGGGGGCACATGTGCCAGGGACAAATAGCTGGTGACACGCAAGTTACCTGTCGTTAACCTTTGGACTCTCTAGCCCCTCAATTTTTCAGGGAGTGGGGGTTCTACCCAGCCCTGCTGGAATCCTCCAGGGCTACCCCAGAGGTGCTCCTGCAGCCCCCAGTGATGGGAAAGGCTCTCCCTGTCCACATGTGCGCCTGTGCACAACCCTTGACTTCTCCCTTTGAGCCCCGAAATTGGCTTGTAAGTGGACTAATTGCTTGGTTGTTTTTTGTTATGATGCTTTGGTATACTTTCTTCAGCCTTCTAGACTAGAAAGAGGGCAAGTCTGAATGGCTCTTTCTTCCGGGATGCTGTCCTTTGTCCACATTTTTTTGTTATTTTTGTTTTGTCTTGTTGTTACAGTTGTTTTTGTGCCACACCTCATGGTGCTCAGGTTACTCTTGGCTTTGCACTCAGAAATCACTCTTGGCAAGCTCAGGGAATGTCACAATTGACCCCAGGTTGGCCAGGTGCAAGGAAAACACCTTCCCTTCTGTGTTTTTGCTCCAGACTGGGGTTTTTGTGAGACTAAGGCAGCAAGATGGGTGCCTGAATAGGAAGTGTTCCCAGCATCTGGCCTCCCAGACATGGGGCTCTGCTGTGGATGACAAACAAGAGGCTGCCTTGGTCATGTCTCCATTCTGCCCAGCACCCTATTCCCATGTACACCCACTTGGCCTCAGCTCCATGTGTGTCTGTCTGTCCCCTAACCCTGCAGAGTTGCCTGAGTGGAATTTTGATGGCTCCAGCACTTTCCAGTCCGAAGGTTCCAACAGTGACATGTATCTCGTCCCAGCTGCCATGTTTCGGGACCCTTTCCGCAAGGATCCCAACAAGCTGGTCTTCTGTGAGGTCTTTAAGTACAACCGAAAACCAGCAGGTGTGCAATGGGATTGGGAACAGGGATGCAGCAGGACTGCTGCTAAAGGAGGGGGGGGTGAGGAGGGATTACCCAGAAGGTGGGGGAGGGGCATTGTCAGGCCTGATTTTGGGGGTGGGAGGGTGCAAGGCTTGAAACCACAGCTTCCTGGGCTGTTGCCTTCTCAGCAGCAGGATGGTCCTTGACTACTGTCTATGGATGGCCTCAATCAGATTCTTCCAAAATCCCCCAACATTTCCTCCTACCCACTCCGAGACTAAGAGGGTATTGGTTGTGGAGTTGGCCCACTGGCATTGAACTTGCTAGAAGGAATGATTGTATCAGCCAAGTTTACAGTGGGAAGCAGCGCATCATATGCATTGCTCTGACTCACTGCATGCATTCATATGTGCCCATTCATCCTGGGCAGCTGTGTCTCCAGCATGAGTGGCCATTGTCTTTTTTTTCTCACCACCCATTAGCATAAATTTGAGCACGAGGCCCCACAGTGCAACCCCCCCCCCCCACCTGCTCTGTGCTCCCAGCCTGGGGCTTTTGTTTCATTGTTCCCAAGGCCAAGCCAACCCATTGCAACTCAATGGTGGTTCGGTGTCCTGGCATGTCTTTCTGTCCTCAGCCAGTGCCACTTTGGCAATAGCAAGTGCCTGACTAGTTCCAAGAAGCCTGTGTGTTGAAAGTCATGTCATGCTGTGGCAAAGGTCAGAGCACTGAAGCCTCGGATGCCAGCAATCTCACAGGTTCTCCAGTTCTCCAGCTTGTACAAATGGAAACTTCTAGTGCTCACTTAGGCTGTTCTTGAGACTGATTTTAATTTTGTTAAATCCCATGGTGGAGCTAGAGAGAGTTCTGTAGACTGGAGCACTGCCTAAAGAGCTCTGCATGCCAGAGACCCTGGGTTCTCTCCTCTCCCCAACACTGACTGCATGGTCCTCAAAACACCAGCGCTAGAGTCTGGCTCTGACCCTAAACTGAGGAGGCCAAGAAGAGCTAAGCAGGAAGGAGACAATGTGCTGCTTCTAAAAGTTCCTTCCAAGCCTGGAAAACATTGGCAGAGAAACTTTTTGCGTTTCTTTTTGCCCCAAGCTGGTATTTTAAAGCCCCGAACTCAGCCTGGAAACTGCTGAAAAACGGATTCTCAGGACCTACTGTCTGTTGCTCTGGCACAGAAGCCTGAGATCCTCCGGACCATCCTGCTGCCTGGACGCAGCTGTCCCGTGAATAAAAGGGTTAAGCCCCTGACCTTTGCTCCCAGTGGGGAGTGGGGAGTCCTGCAGAGTAGTTGAGATTTGTGCTTTGTGTTCTGGTTCCACTGGGCATAGGTTGGCTGTGACCCACTTTAGTTAGAACCATGGTTTTTTATTTTCTGAGTCCTCCCAACCCCCCATAGTGGTTACAAGTGTCTCCCTGCCCTCCCTCTTGCTTGGATGGGGCACTCTGGCTGGTTAACAATGGGGCTTGGCTCGTGCAGCTCCGGAGTCGGCTTCGAGCACTGTTGGCTGCTCCAGGCTTCTCCCTAACATAACTTTTTTCTCATTGCTAATAGAGACCAATTTAAGACACACCTGTAAACGCATCATGGACATGGTGAGCAACCAGCACCCTTGGTTTGGGATGGAGCAGGAGTACACACTCTTGGGCACAGATGGGCACCCTTTCGGCTGGCCCTCCAATGGCTTCCCTGGGCCCCAAGGTAAGGCTGCCCTCCCATCCCCTCTCAACTTTGCAAGGAAAGTCTCTAGGCCTGGGAAAATCTATGCGAATGTCCCGCATTAGCTGACCCAGCTTTCATTTCTCCCAAGTCTCCATGTGTGTAGTTTGAAATCTGTAGTCACGGTGAAGTGGGAGTGTGTTGAAGACTTTTAGGGTCTAGAGGGAGCCCCACCTACCTGCCAGACCTTGCTCCATCTAGACAGTCCCGGAGTTTACAGGATCCCTCTCTGTCTTACACAACTTGACTTCTCTACTCCCTTCCCACAGGTCCCTACTACTGCGGTGTAGGTTCCGACAAAGCCTATGGGCGTGACATTGTGGAAGCTCATTACAGGGCCTGCCTGTATGCTGGCATCAAGATCGGGGGGACCAATGCTGAAGTGATGCCTGCTCAGGTAACCCTGCCCCCACCCCAGCATGTGGAAGACTTTGGGTGAAGCATATGGGGTTTTTAAAACCAAACTTCTTTATTATTATTATTAATATTATTATTATTGTGTTGGTTTTAGGGCCATACCCAGTGATGCTGAGGGGTTTTTAAAACTAAACCTCTTTATTATTATTATTATTATTATTATTATTATTATTATTATTATTATTATTATTTTGTTGGTTTTAGGATCATATCCAGTGATGCTGAGGGGTTACGCTTGGCTATGCACTCAGAAATTGTCCCTGGCTTGGTGGACCATATGGGATGCCTGGGATTAAACCTAGGTTTGTCCTGGGTCAGCTGCGTGCAAGGCAAATGCCCTACTGCTGTACTATCACTCCAGCCCCATTCTTTATATTTTCTTATTTTATGCTTTTTATTCAATTTAGATTTCCTTTATTTTTTAACTGCCAATTTTTTTTTTGGGGGGGGTCCACACCCGGCAGTGCTCAGTTACTCCTGGCTCCATGCTCAAAAATCGTCCCTGGCAGGCACGGGGGACCATATGGGGCACCGGGATTCGAACCGATAACCTTTTGCATGAAAGGCAAACGCCTTACCTCCATGCTATCTCCGGGGCCCCAGATTTCCTTTATTTTTTAAAATTTTTATTTTATTGAAACCATTGTGATTTACAAAGTCCTTCATAGTTGGGTTTCAGACATACAGTGAATCAGGGTCAACCCCACTACCAGTGCCAACCTCCCTCCATCAATGTTCTCCAAGTGCATCCCATCCTATCCCCTCCCCCCTTCCCCAACCTGCCAATATGAACCTCGGTCCGTCCTAGGCTAGAGCAGGCAAGGCAGGCACCTTACCTCCAGCACCACCACCCGGCCCCATTTTAAGTTTAGATTGTTCAAGTTTGGGTCTTTCTATTCCATTGTTGCCTTTGGTATGAATATTTAGTTCTGTCCTTTTTTTTTTTTGGTGTTTGGGTCACACCCCGGCAGTGCTCGGGTTACTCCTGACTCTATGCTCAGAAATTGCTCCTGGCAGGCTCGGGGGACCAAATGGGATGCTGGGATTCGAACCACCAACCTTCTACATGCAAGGCGTAAACGCCCTACCTCCATGCTATATCTCTCCGGCCTCTAGTTCTGTCCGTTTTTAATGCCACCTATGTACCTGAGACTGCTTGACTTCTGATCCCATCCTTTCATGTTTGTGTTTTTTTCCCACTTAGTTTCTTTCCTTCTCCTTGCTTTACTCTGGGGCCAAAACCCAAACTTCTTTAAGAAAAAAAAAGTGTGTGGGGCAAGCACAGAGTGATAGCACAACGGGTAGGGCTTTTGCCTTGTATGTGGCCGACCTGTGTTTGATCCCTGGCAACCCATATGGTCCCCCGAGCCTGCCAGGAGTAATTCTGAGTGCAGGTCAAGGAGGAAACCCTAAACACTGTCAGTTGTGACTCAAACATCAATAAATAAAGTAGGGAGAGCACTTGCCTTCTACATGGCTGACTCGGGTCAGTCCCTGTGATCTCATATGGTTCTTTGAACACCATCAGGAATAATTCCTGAGTTCAGAGCTAATAATTCCTGAGCACCTCTGGGTGTGGCCCCAAAATCAAATTTTCTAAAAGGGGAGTGGTTCAAGACTGAGACAGGCAAATTATCCTGGCTTCCTCTTCAGCCTGACCCTCTCTGCTCCACAGTGGGAATTCCAAATCGGACCCTGTGAAGGGATCGACATGGGTGACCACCTGTGGGTGGCCCGTTTCATCTTGCACCGTGTGTGTGAAGACTTTGGGGTGATCGCCACCTTCGACCCAAAGCCCATTCCTGGGAACTGGAATGGTGCCGGCTGCCACACCAACTTCAGCACCAAGGCTATGCGTGAGGACAACGGGCTCAAGTAAGTGACACCCCCACCTCCCAATTTTTTCCCCTCTTGGCATGAGCGGGGTCCCAGTTCAGTATTCTAGCTCTTGGTTGCTACAGATTCTTGAAACCTACTATTTTGTAAAATAATGAATTAATGGGGTTGTAGTAATAGAACAGCAGTGATAGACAGACCTATATAGGTTTAATCTCTGGCATCCTATAGGGTCCCCTGAGCACCACCAGGTGTGGCCCTAAAACAAACCAAATATAAGTAATGAATGAAAGGGTTCTGGAGAGAAAATATAGCAGGTGGGGCACTTGTATTGCATGTGGCTGACTGGGCTCAATCAGCACTCCAGATGGTCTCCCAAACCCTGCTAGGAGTGACCCTGAGCACAGAGCCAGGAGTGAAAATAATTATGTTCTTCAGGAGAGAGTGCAAGGATTGTGGTGGGGAAGGCTGACAGATTAGAAACTGGATCTGTTTCTAAGAATGACTAAGTCCTTAGTAGTGCAGAGTAGGAGGCCCCCCACCCCCCAAATACAATAAGAACTGGGTTCATCCAGCCTAGGTGAACAAATTCAGTTCACACGTGGGTAGAAACCGGCTAGTCGAATAGAATCTTTGTCACCAAATTCCTGAGCTCTGATTCTCATGGGCATTTAGGACTACCACTACACCTCTTCACATTGCTAACTTGCTGCTTTGCCCCTCAGGGAACCTCCATGTTTGTGCTTCTGTTTTGCTTTTTGGTTCTCACCTGGTGGGGCTTAAAGATCACTCCTGGAGATGCTCTGGGAACCCTATGGGATGTTGGAAATGGAACTCAAATCAGATCAGTCATGTGCAGGGCCAGCACTCTCCTCATTGGCCTCCCATGCCCATGTTGTCTGTGCCCCCCAGGTTCATCGAGGAGGCCATTGAGAGACTGAGCAAGCGACACCAATATCACATCCGTGCCTACGACCCCAAGGGGGGCCTGGACAATGCGCGCCGCCTGACGGGCTTCCACGAGACCTCTAACATCAACGACTTCTCAGCTGGAGTGGCAAACCGAGGCGCCAGTATCCGAATCCCTCGGACTGTGGGCCAGGAGAAACGGGGTTACTTTGAGGACCGCCGTCCTTCTGCCAACTGTGATCCCTTCTCCGTGACGGAAGCCATTGTCCGCACGTGTCTGCTCAATGAGACCGGGGAGGAGCCGTTCCAGTACAAGAACTAAAACGGACTCGCTTTGCACACCATGCCCCCCACCCCTAACCAAGCACCCCCCTTCCCCTACTCCCTCCAAATAGCTGTAAATGAATAGTTGGGAAACGCTGGTCTTTTTCTATTCCTCGTGCCTCATTAAGATGGCTCGGCTTCTTTGGCCAAGGGGCCCAGGAGCCCCACTTCCTAATCTCTTCACTGCCACCTCCTTGATTTCCTCTCACTGAACTTTCTAGAACAAGCGTTAATGGGGCGGGGTGAGGGAACCTAACCACTGGCTTCCACCTATATGTCAGGTGTGCACGTCTGTATTGGGGGGAAAGGAGAAAGCTCTTGCAGGGGAGCCCAAAAAGGGAGGGTTATGGAAGTAGACACTGACCCAGGGTGTAGTGAGATGAGAACCCTCCTTTCTCCCACTTGAAGGCCCTCCCAGTGCCGGCAGACTCTTAGCTCTACCTGTGAAGAAAAAAAGTTATAGCGTGGCCTGTTTCTAACCCCAAAGCAGAGTAGTATTTTTATATTTAAATGTAAAACAAAAATGATCTCTGCGACTGTGTGCCTATGTGTGGTTCTTTGCCAAAGAGGGTCCCAAGCCATTCTGGTTGGTGAGGGCCCAATTTGGAGGGATTGGCGGGCTAGTGGTCCTGCATAAAATTATTTGTTTGTTTGTTTATTTTGGTTTTTGGGTCACACCGGGCAGCGCTCAGGGGTTACTCCTGGCTCCATGCTCAGAAATTGCTCCTGGCAGGCACGGGGGACCATATGGGGCACTGGGATTCGAACCGATGACCTTTTTTGCATGAAAGGCAAACGCCTTACCTTTCATGCTATCTCCTGGGCCCCGAATAAAACTCTTTAAGGGTGCTTGTCCCACCTTGGGGGTTTCAGTAGGAGGGCTCATCTGCAGCAAAGTGGCTGAGGTGGATATTTCCTGAATCCTGAATCTCATTGAATCTTTGAAAAGATGAGTGCACACAGGATTTAAAACTTAAAGCATCAGACTGATAAAAGGGGGTTCTGGGGGTGATTTATGTGGTGGGATTCGTGTTTCACTCAACACAGCCAACCCAGTGGCACTTGGCTTATCCTGGTTCTGTGCTCAGGGATCACCCTTAGTGTTCAGGGACCCTGTGGAATACTGGACACTGAACATGATCTGCCGCAAGCAAGGAAAACAAATGCTTTCCTCACTGCTATTCCTCCAGCCCTAGATTCTACACTTTCGTTGTTAGTTTTTTGTTTGGGGGCCACACCTGGCAGCGCTTGGGTTACTACCGGCTCTGCACTCCTGGTAGGCTTACAGGACCATATGGAATGATGACGATTGAACCCAGGTCTGCCACATTCAAGGCAACCGCCTTCCCCACTGCCCTCTCAAGCTGGCCTCCTCCATTTCTACACATTTTACAGTGTTAGATGCTGATCCTCAGCCTTTTTGTAAATGCTCCATTTGCTTTTCTCACCCTGCTGCTCCTTAGCTAGGACAGGTGAGGGATGGAATGTGAGAGTCCCTACACTTGTCATTTTGTATCCTGGCATCTAGGAATGGGCAAAGCAATTTTCCTTCAATGAGATTCCTGAGTGTTTTTTCCCCACTCTGCTTTTGCAATTAAAGCCTCCCCATGTTCCCCATGGAGTTCTGAGTTGTTTGGGACCTTGTCCTGAACCCTATAGGCTGTGGTCAGCTCCTTGGCAACCACACCTAATCTCACCGTGTGTGGAGTCAGATAACTCACTGTAAACACATTTTGAGCTCAGGGCGCCTGGAAATTAACCCAATGTAAGATCGTTCCAGACACCTTCATGGGCCTGTCCAGTCCCTGAGCTGTGTCTGTCCTACCCCTACCCAGGTTTTCTAGGAGGCCCAGACAACTCGGGGTTACCAGTTCCCAGAAGTTGGCCACCCCAGGAGTCCCCAGAATCTTGGGTGTCTGAGCTGTTTCGGTTCAGACTGCTTTTGCCAAGGATCCAAAGCTCAACATGACTCTCCACCTTGTCCCCTGCCCCTAACCGAGGTGAACTTGAAATATCCTCTGTAGCTTCATTTTCCAGCACCCCAAGGACTGAAGGAGTTATCAGCTGTTCCCACTGGGTTCTGCCCAGCTGCCAGTGATTCATCAAAACAGCAAACACTGGTCCTTGTCACCGCTGCTTCCTGCCTTGTGTGTTTCAGATCAGCCTCCTTCCTCACTTGTTCCCCCACCAGAGAGGACTTTCCTGACATCACAGCAGTGCATTGCTGTGACAACTCCCAAATCCTTGTCCTTTGACCCGGAAGTTCTCCCTCCTGGCACGTATCTTTCTGTCCATTTCCATACCAGCTTGTCCCCTGTGCTTGGTAATGCCTAGCCTGTTCACACACCTCCAGCACTGGTTCCTGAATGCCAGGAAACCAAGAGCAATAGAAATTCTAGCCATGGAGGTAGGAGGTGGTCCGACCTGTTGGAATAGCACAACAAACATTTCTTTATTTTGCTCTTATCTAGGGTTCTAAATAACCATGGGTTGGGTTGGCTTTGGTTTTCGTGTGTTTTCTTGGGAAGATTGTCTTCTGACCCACAGCTTTGGCTAAGTGACTATAGTCCGTTTATAATTGTTATTCCAATGGGGTTACCAAAGTGTAGCCTGTGGCTTCCTGGTTTTGCTAGCAAGTTTGTGTGTGTAATGATTCATACTTAAACCTACTTCGAGTTCATCCACTGCTTCCCTCTCTTGTTGGTACAATGAGGTCTGCACTATACAAGCCTTTAGATCAAAGAGGCATTTTCCTTTCTTTCTTTTGTTTTTGTTTTTGATTTGGCCACACACAGAGGTGCTCAGGCTTATTTATTCCTTGCTCTGCACTCAGGAATCACTTCTGGCAGCTTTGGGGAACCATATGGGATGCAGAGAATCAAACTTGGTTGGCTGTGTACAAGGCAAGCACCCTACCTGCTGTGCTACCACTCCAGCTTCCAGAGAGGCAATTTCTTGTCCCCTGAATTCTATTCCGTGGCCAAGATTTCTTTAGCAGGAGTTTAAAACGGACTGGTGGAGAAGGAAAGTGGAAGTAAGGCTTCTTTTTCATTCCCCACCCTCTTACCTGGATTTACTTGGACCTACTGGCCACATTAGTCCTCTTGTATTTATAAGTTGTTTTTTTTTTTTATATATAGCTCATTGGACATACACTGGGTTATATGATAACTTTTATCAGATTACACAGCACAGGCCTTAAAGAGATAGGCTGGTATTTAGGGGAGGAGCTCCCCATTATGACTATCAGTTTCCTTCATTTCATGCTGTCATTTTTTTTTATTTTTTTTTATTTTTTTTTGGTTTTGGTTCACTCTACTCACCACGCCCAGGGGTCACTCCTGACTCTACACTCAGGGATTGCTCCTGGAGGCTCGGGGACCAGACCATATGGGATGCCGGGATTCAAACCACCGTCCTGAATGCAAGGCAAATGCTCTACCTTTATGTTATCTCTTTGGCCCCATTTTATTTTTTTAATAGACACATGGTAAGTGACAGGACAGAAACTCCTCCGACAGCTGCTGTTAGGACCAAATTTAAAACCAGATGTGGAGGGTCAAAGAGATAGCACAGTGGGGAAGGTGTTTGAATGCTGCTGAACTGGGCTTGATCTCCTGCACTGCATATGGCTCCCTAAGCATTGCCAGGAGAACAGTGATCCCTTCCACCAAAAACCCATGGATGTGACTCCAAATATAACAAAAAACATGGAGCCTAGAGGAATGGTTCTACATGCTAAGTGCAGGCTTTATATGCAGGAGACTCGAGTTTAATCCCAGCACTATGTGGTCCCATAAGTGGACCCTGAGCACAGGCCAGGAAGTAGCCCCTGAGCACAGCTGGGTATAAACAAATAAATATAAAATAAGCAAACAAACAAAACTCAGATCTAGGTTTAATGGTGTAATTAAACATTGGGTCTAATGGTGTACTAGAGAGTAAAAGGAACCCCTCTTCCGCTGGGTCATTGCTCCGTATGAGTTTGCATCATTAAAAATGGGGGGTGCAAAAAATTGACCCCGGTCAAAGGTGTTGGATCTCATAAGGACCAAAAGTGAATTCAAAACTGAGCATGTGATGATTCCTAGAAGTCTGTGGTAGTATTCACCCGGGTTGTATTTCTCAGGCATAAAGGAATTATTTTTTTGTTTTGTGTGTTTTTTGCCACACCCAGTGCTCAGGGCTTACTCCTGGCTCATTCCTGGCAGGCTCAGGGAAACATACAGGGTGCCAGGGATAGAACCCAGGTGCCGATGGCCTATTGCTCCAGACCCTTGCTGAGGATCCTCTGGGAACATTTGATTCCAGATGCTTCTTGACCCTTGTGCTAATAAAGTGCTAAATAAGGGCACAGTCTCCTCATTTGATAGGATTTTGTCAGCTCCCTGAAGGTTGGAATTAGGCTTCTTTCTCATCGTCTGTCCTCAAACCATGTACCCATGTACTGGCAATATTTGTCTAATTGGTTTTTTTGTTTTTGGAGTTTGGAAGTGTGGGTTGAGGCCAAATCTGGCTGTATTCAGAGCTTTCTCTCGGCTCTGAGTCAGTGATTATTCCTGATGGAGCTCAGGGTGCT
>PVKC010025578.1:0-16408 GCA_004027635.1 Crocidura indochinensis
ACACACACACACACACACACACACACACACACACACACACACAGAGAGAGAGAGAGAGAAATAACCTATCGTTATTGACACAGGATTCTTTAACACTCTGTTCAAGCATAAATAATAAAAAGTCAAGAAGAGACTCATGGGGCCCGGGAGATAGCATGGAGGTAAGGCGTTTGCCTTTCATGCAAAAGGTCATCGGTTCGAATTCCGGTACCCCATATGGTCCCCCGTGCCTGCCAGGAGCAATTTCTGAGCATGGAGCCAGGAGTAACCCCTGAGCACTGCCGAGTGTGACCCAAAAACCACAAAAAAAAAAAAAAAAAAAAAAAAAAAAAAAAAAAAAAAAAAAAAAAAAAAGAAGAGACTCATGTAACATTCATTGGAAGCTTATGTCAGAGTACAAAGGAGATAGCACAGAATTGGATGTCTTAGATAAATATCTGAACAGAGGCCAAAGAAAGTTTCTAAAGATGCAGAGTCATGAAAGGTTGTTTTCATATCTCCAATGCCTAGGCATGTAGGCATAAGGAGATATGGAATGTTGGGCATGTGATCACATGTGCCAAATGTGCCAAATGTCTCGTTGGGACATGTGCTGCATGCCTCATCATCATGTTAATTCTATACCCATAGTACAATATTCTAGCATTAAAGGAAGGGAAATAGATTCATAGTTTCCCATCTAAGCATATATTGTTTAGTCTATCTTCAGTCAAGTTCCCCTTTCCAAGATATACTCTTCTTTTGTCTCACTATGAATTATACTACACAAAAACTTGTAGTTAGACTTTGCTATTAAGATGATGAATCCAGAACTAAGGGCTTTTTTGGTTAGGACGAGAATCTGGGCACAGTCCCTATTTAATTTCAATATGATGATTGGGGTGATAGCCCTAGGTATTTATTCAAAAAATGTAAAATCATAAAATTAATAGGATGTTTTTATCACTATATTCATAAAATATCAATAATTTTACAATAACTCAGACATGAAAACAACCTAAATAGATGACTGGATAAAGAAACAGTGGTATATAGTCAATGGAATACAACATTGCCATTAGAAATCTGAAATGGTGTTCCATTTGAGACAAGATGGATGAACCTTAAAGAGACTATGCTAACTGAAATAAGGAAGGAAGCAAATGACTTGTGGTTTCATTTATATGTGGAATATAAGCGATTAAAATAACTAAAATAAAAAGCCCCCAAACTCCTAAATTTTGTAAACTATGGTGATTTAAAGAGAAAATATGTAAAGATAAAAGTAGAAGGGTCTTTTCAGGGATGGGGAGGGCAATAGTGTTTAATCTATTCTCCTGACGCATCAATAAAAGGAAGTTAATCTCAATGAATCTCAAATATATTTTATAAAAAGAAGACCCACACATGAAGGAAAGAGACCTGAAGGAACAGAAAAAAATAAACAGTGATACTCTTGGGATCTGAGTTCTGAACAAAGAGGGAAGCCATTTTGTAAGTACCACATGGTGTAAGCCACATGCCAGGTTTCCACAAGTCTTTTTCCATTAACACCTACCCAAGCTACCTGGACATACCAGGTAGCCTATCAAGGAAGGACACATGAGAGCAGTAGGAAGGCACCCCTAGACAATAGCCAATCATTTTAAAGATCATCAGAAAGCTAGAACCTTCCTATAACTCTTCCCTATAAAATCCTCTTCATGACCTTGGGAGGGATTCATCTCCTTCTGGAGACAACTCTGATTAGCCAGTTTGGGGGCGTTCACAAACAGATTATAGTATTCAGCTTTACTCCAGTTGTGCAGTATTATCCTCTGAACTCTAACAATATTAGGGGCGCGTTGTGGAGGAAGGTGTTTTGACAATGAAGCACAGAGGAGCTGTAGGATGTTCATGACTTTTTGTACAATTTTGGTGTTAATAATGCTCATGACTGTATTTGACAAAATTAACAAAATTCAAAACATTAAATTTTAATTAAATGAACTATTCTTGAATAAAAAATTAAAGAGGGACTATGTGAAATATAAAGAGACAAAGCAAGGGAATACATCACAATCAATGAAAGCAAATCCACAGATTCTGGCAACAGAACTGAGTATACCTAAGGGGGCAGGTAAGGAAGTGGTAGAGTGAGATGAGAGACAGCAACAAGAAGGAACCCAAGGCAATGGTGAAGGTATATTGACACTTGTAGTGGGTGTGGAATGGTAACATCTGTATGTCTAAAGCAAAAATATCAAAACAATTATAAACCATATTACCTCAAAAAAGAGAGAGCAAGAGAGAAGCAATGGTAAAACTTTAGGGAAACAATTAGGGAGTTGAATGTAGAGGATCCTTAGGCAACAAATCTCTCTCTATTCTACCTGAGATTAAAGGGATAATAAATAAATATGGTGAGCAGATATAGATTGAAAAAAAAGTAAGACTCTGTACTACATACTGTAGAATAATAAACAAACAAACTGCATTTCCACCCTTAAGGAGTTTATGGCCTACTGAAGGGGATACTCCTATTAACTGACAACCATGAAATAATATGGCAAGTGGTATTAAAGAGCTAAAAAGTATTCATAAATTCTGCAGAGGATAAATGAATTAAAAATAGGTACTGGGCTGAAGAGATAGCATGGAGGTAAGGTGTTTGCCTTGGATGCAGAAGGATGGTGGTTCGAATCCTGGCATCCCATATGGTCCCCAAGCCTGCCAGAAGTGATTTCTGAGCGTAGAGCCAGGAATAACCCCTGAGTTTTGCTGGGTGTGACCCAAAAACCAAAATAAAATAAAATAAAATAAAGAAACAAAATAATTTCCTATATATCTAAAATATTTTTAGAGACTAGTGCATGAAAGACTATATAGCTCTTTATCCAGAAGCATATTCTTTTATTAATAATTCTATACATTTATATAAATATAATTTGCCTCTTTTGGCACTTTAAAAAATATATATCATTATATAAATACATTTCAAATTTTACCTTTCAGCAGAATACCTCTTGGAGATTAATGCCTATCAGAGAAAAAACTAACCATAATAAGATTTCATTATGGTTTATAAACAATTCACATTTACTTGTTATTTATTTATTAAAAAACTCCCTCTTTTGCAGTAACTGCTTTACTGACGCAGTAAATATGTTGCAATTACTAAAAAAATGTGTTTAATTGAATCACTGAGATACACAGTTACTAACTTGTTCATGGATGAGTTTCACTCATACAATGTCGCAATTATTTTTATAGGAAGAAACAATAAACAGAAACTCACACGGATAACATTCACCCCTAGCGTGTTCCTGCTTGCCTTTTACCATCAAAACAGCCAGAAAGGTGAAAAGATGGTTATAAGTTACACTTTAGGAGAAAATACACAGAAAAACTTATCCAGAAACCTGAGGTCACTTGATTATCTCAAGGTAACCACCCACCCCCATCCTATTTATTCTAAAAGTTGACTCTTGTTTTTCCCAGGTCACTATTCTGTTTATCCCCCAAACCCACCTCTTATTTGTAAGGCATAGACAAGCAGCTTCAATGCCTCCCATTATCTGTATACATAGTCCCTGAAACAAAGAGAAAGGAAAATAGCTTTGAGCATTGCTTTCGCCTTTTATTGCTCCTGAGATTGCAGTAAAGCCTTTTCTAGTCCTACAAAAGCTCTTGTGACAATGCTTGGCTTCCAAGTGTACCAAGGCAGCAGGCTTCATTTGATTTCAAAACTATTAACATTAGTAGATATTTCTGAGACATTATATGACAGGAACTCTCTCAAGTACTTTATATTCACAATAATTCTAGTCGTTGGGTATTGTAGCAAACTAATGTTTAAAAAGATTTTTTTGACCTCTTAGGAGATACTCTGGCAATTATTGGCCTATTGTTAGTTCAATATGAAACCCAAGGATGTGTTGCATATCTGGGGACCACCAGGGCCACGAGTCCTACAGTGCTGATTGCCAACAGGGCTATATCCAGCCATGTTTGAAGGTGGGGAGTACTATGCAGTGCCAAGGATCAAATTGGGATCACCCAGGCATGTACTTTAACCCCTGTACTACCTCTCCAGTACCAGAATCCTCCTTATATTTAAAGTGAAAAGTTCAACGGATTGTAACAAATGCTTTGTATGCAGGAGGCTTGGATTCATCTTTTCCCAAACCCCAACCCTGTTCTACCCTCACACCTTGTAGTCCCCTAGGCACATCCAAAACCAAATCACAAAGATCAACCAGAAATCAGCTTCTGAGAGCTGCTGAGTGTAACTAAAAACAACAATACATTTTTTGATTCATTTGTAACTTGAAAACATGGCTGAATTTTCCTAAGTATTCTAGAAAATTAGTGTCCGGAGAGACAGCATGGCGGTCAAGTGTTTGCCTTGCATGCAGAAGGTCAGTGATTTGAATCCCCCGAGCCTGCCAGGAGCGATTTCTGAGTGTAGAGCCAGGAGTAACCCCTGAGCGCTGCCGGGTGTGACCCACCTGCCAAAAAAATCCACATACTTTCTTTTTTCAATTTCTAAACTGCTATTAAGGTTGCAGGCCAAAACATTTTCTGGAACAGCTAGTAAATATTTTAAGGTTCAAGCAACTCTCCCATAGCTTTTTCTCTTCCCAACTGCATTCAAAACTTAAAATGCAAGATTTCCTTGTGAATATTATAGGCACCAGGAAATAACATTTTGCAGGCTTCAGGAAATAACTTTGAAGCAGAGATTCTGAAACATTAGAATTCCTGAGATCAAGCAAATGGGAAGTGGTGAAGTTGATATTAATGCTGTTGTCTTGGTTCTAAAGGGGAATGAAGAGTGAATAATTTGGACTATCTTTTACTCTTGTTCTTGTTTTGTTTTTCTGAGCATACCCAGTGGTACTCAGGAGTTACTCTTGGCTCTGCACTCAGAAATCACTCTTGGGGGCTGGAGAGATAGTAGTATAGAAGTAGGGTGTTTGCCTTAGACACAGAAGGACTGTGGTTCGAATCCGGGCATCCCATATGGTCCCCCGAGGCTGCCAGGAGCAATTTCTGAGCCTAGAACCAGGAGTAACCCCTGAGCGCTGCTGGGTGTGACCCCCCAAAAAAACAAAGCAAAAAAAAAATTAGATTAGATATTAAAGACCATGGTCTATTTCTAAATATCATGTTCTTTACCTTCTGCTCAAGAGGAGGATTCTCTCACTGTGCTACCATAAATATGCTTAATGTTTTGCAAAACAATTCAAGCTTAGTGGCTTAGTGAATTTTAAAAATGCCATGTTGTAAGGAAGCATAATTTTTTTTTTTTGGTTTTTGGGTTACACCGGGAGGTACCAGGAGTTACTCTTGGCTCTGCACTCAGAAGTCGCTCCTGGGATGCCGGGATTCGAACTGGGGTCCATCCAGTGTTGGCCACATGCAAGGCAAATGCCTTACCACTGTGCTATCACTCCAGCCTCAGGAACCATAAATCTTAAAGACAATCCTCATCTAATGTCAGGCATCCCTTCAACATTTCATCCATAAGGATCATTCTGTCTCTGATGTGTTACTTTTTAAATTTTTTATGTAATTATATAACAAACTCTATGTTCCTAGACACTTCTCCTATTTGGACAACTCTAAATTGGAACAATGTTTTTAAAAATCCTGAATTAATTTAAAAAAATCTGAAATTAAAATATCTCCTTTTAGTTATAACTTTGAGTGCTATCTCTATTCCCCCATGCCACAAGGACATTATCTCCCCTTCCTATAATACAATAACCCTTCCCATGGGACTTTTACACCCCTGTGACCCACTCAGCCTTTCTAACATAGGATTTCTTTAACTATTATTCCTATCTTACAACATGAAATATCTTCAATGGTGATATTTCTGCTAAATATGCTCTAGGCTATCTTTCAAAGACAGTGGGCACATGCTGAACTATTAAAAAGGATATGCCTTAATACTAAGTTGCATAACACTACCACAAGCCAGGTTGAGAGGTTATTGTAAAATAAATGTGTGTTTTAGCAAACAATATATAAATTGATAGATAAATAACTGGCTAAACATAAACCCAAGAAACTCAGGAGCTTCATCTATAGCAAAATTTACTAGTACCAATCTAAATTAATAATGATCATAATCAGTGTTGTCAGATCTAAAAAGGGAACAAAAGTTCAGTGTCCTACCAAATTAAAAATGCATGGGTCTACCTTCAGCTTCCCACAGTTCTTTCCTAAAAAGCACAATATGACAATTTGAGAGACCAAGGAGATAGCTCAAATTGCATACTTTGGAGGACTAGGTGCAATCCCAAGAGGATACTTAAGCACCACGCTGGAGTACCATTAGGTATGACTCCAAAATAAACTTAGTGTAGATGACACAAGAATCAGACACTTTGAATAAGATAGAATAATTTCAAGATCACATAATTTTAATAATATAAATATCTAATGTCACAGAAATGAAAAAGTTGGACAGAATAAATAAAACTCTTCAAGGAGCTTATGGGAAAAGATGAAATTGTGGAATTATGGTGTCACTAAAAGTATAAAAATTGAGAATAGCTCAGGTTATGTATTTGAATAACTCATATCCAAAAATGCCCCCTAAATTCAGTAGAAAGTTTTAGAGTTTAAATTTTCTCTCAGAATGCTAAAGGTAGCTTAGAACAAATATTTGGAAAAACTAACCTGGATTTTTTAGGGACTTGAAAACCAGGTAGATGAAAAGGGAGTATGATAGGCATACCATCAATGAAAAGAGGATTTATATAAACAAAATTGAAGCAGGACTACTTAAACCAACAGAGTTGACAAAGGCTTAGTGTGACAGTTCATAGAATGGTTCAACATTCATAGAATGGTTCAGTATTGAGTAAATATTTTGGACTGGATGCTTTAGGCATTCACTCACCTATTACAAAACATTGGGAGATATGTATTTTTGTCCTCTATTTTCCAACTTATTTCACTGAGGCTAGAAGACATTGAGCAACTTGTTTGAAAAGTCAAAAGGGTCAGCGTTAAGAGTCACAACCAGGAGTGATTTCAAAAATCAACATGTTATTCATCTTTTCTCTGGGCTGTTAAATGACAATGGTTTTTACTTTTGAAGGAAGGTTTGGATTTCTCTCATATACAAAGGCCATAAGTGCATACCACATAGTTTGTATACAATATGTTGTAAACTTGGCTGGCTGCCTCATTGCACAGCAGCTCTGCAAGACCTCCAGAGGCCATCCAACAAGCAAATTAAAGACCATTTCATATTTAGGAAATACAATTCTTTAAAGCTTGCACTTTTGAAGACTCTTTGGATCTTGATTTAATTAAATCTTAGAGTACAGGACAAGTATATAAATAAAAATAACCAACCGTGTACACTTTTTAGTTTTCAACATTGGCAGTATATTGACTTTGACACTAAACAAACACATAGTGCTAAGCCAAAATCCACATTATGAAGATACCTGCCACCTAAAGAGGATTAAAGTTTACATTGATGCCCTGTTACTGTGAATAAGGAGATGAACAAAAAATGAACAAAAATTGGAATCTCAACAAGAAGGAGCTCACAACAGTTTGGCAGTAGGATTCCTGGGATGTGCATGCTTCATTCACTGTGAGTACTTATCAATGTACAAATGGGTTGTATAAATGGGATGCTGCACAAGGACACCATCAAACATGGGAACAATCATACCTTTAACCTGGCACTATCATCTCTATCAGTGTGATCACTTCCTAGCCCCAGATTATGTATCCCTTCCACTTTGTGAAGATGCAGAAAAGTAGCATCTACTGTAGCTTAAATAGGTCACTGCTGATCTGCATGATTGTGCTTTTCAGGAAGACTTATTTGCTTCTCAATGAGCCCTTTGTTTTCATCACCACCCTAAAGTAACTCATAAGGGGGTTGATGTTACTTCTCCTGGTGGTTAGTTCGCTGCTTTCATGTCCTATCCAAAGATTCCTTCAACAGCATTAGCTGCCCGACCTTGATGGTGGTGGTGGAGACTCACAGGCACAAAGACCTGAAGGAAGGCATCCTAGCCCTGGACAACTTATTGAACAAGTTGTAGGTTACCCTGCTTGAGGTTGCCCAACCACCTCAGGAAGAATTGAGTGCAGCTACTGCATGAAGTCTACAATGGACCTCAACAACTACACATCCTAATACCTTCAAAACACTTTTAGACTGATCCCTCTGCACAATGATGATTCCTCACAGGAACGTGGATCAACACTAACAATGCCACTTCAAAGGTTGACTTTTTTGAGGCAGAGAACATGCCCAATGATGCTCAGGGTTTATTCCTAGTACTGTGATCAGGGATTTCTCTTGGAGATCAAACTAGAGTGACCACTTGGGCCCGGGAGATAGCATGGAGGTAAGGCGTTTGCCTTTCATGCAAAAGGTCATCGCTTCGAATCCCGGTGCCCCATATGGTCCCCCGTGCCTGCCAGGAGCAATTTCTGAGCATGGAGCCAGGAGTAACCCCTGAGCACTGCCGGGTGTGACCCCCCCCCCCAAAAAAAAACACACATACACAAAAATAAAAGAAAGCAAGTGCCTAGATTCATTTGTGTACTATCTTCTGACACAAAGTTTTGACTTTTAGTTCAACATTTCAGAGATAACAGAATTGTTCTCAACAGGAAATTATTTGACAGATGAATGTAGGGAAAGGTAGAATGGGGCTGTTGTTTTAGTTTTAATTTCTTTAAGAAAAAAGTAAAAGTTCAAACAATTTTAAGTACTTTAAAATATTTGTTTAGGCAAAAAAATCTATAATGAACCCCCACCCCTTCCTCAGAAAGGAGAGGAGGGCAAACAAGTACCTAGACATTTTCTTCAACAGAATCTAGAAGTCTAAGAGTATTGTGCAGGCTCATCATTTGGTATTTTCAGCTATACTAGTACTGTTAGAATAAAAAATATAGACAATATTGACCAAAAAAAAGGTCTTGGATAGAGAGATAAGTAAATGGATAACATAAGCTGAGAAATGAAATACAAACAAAAAGTTCTAAGATAGCACAGAAATGGAAATGATTAACTCATATAGGAATGAAAGATTGTTTTATTAATTCACTGATTTCATACACAAATCTTGAACACAAACTGTGCTTTGATTGTAACAAAACCTGCATAAATATGTTTTCCAACAGAGAGGAAAAGAGATATATTTTAGGCAGAAGACTCCACTTGATATACAGATGCCTGAGAAATCATCGTGTCTTTGAGAAACTATAAGATTCTTCAAGTGGTAAAAAATATAATTTTCAAAAGAGCAATATATGTGTCTGAAATGTCTAATTTTTATCCTGCATAAGTGGAGTATGGTATATTATGGATAGAATTAAATAATTTATACTACACACAAGAATTGCACGAATAAATGCTGTGTAAAAACGCAAACCCCAGATTGTATTTTCATGCATTAGGTGTTTAATGAAAACCTTAAATTCCTAGTAGAGTTTACATATCTATTCAAAAACCTCAGTTAGCCATCTTCTAGGGAGATAATGTTTTGGGTTAAGTGAATTATCAACCCTTCCCTTTCTCTCTCTTCCTTTTTCACACTCCTCTTCTCTCAGACTGAAGAACACTCCGCTAATAGTCTTTCTTTCCCACAGAGCAACTGTCTCCTTAGGATAGTCCAGATACCATGAGATCTGTTCTTACTTTCTTTGAACGCATCTAGTTCAGTGATGTCCAACCAAAGGTATATAGGCCTGTTATGAACCATGGACCTGTGCATAATTCAGTACCATCTGGAGATATAAAGCAAAACTCTCCATTAGGAAGTAACTTTATGAAGCTTTGTTCCCTTCCTGAGTCTTTCTCTGTCTCTTTATTGCTGTCATCTCTTCCTTTACTTAAATCCCACTGCTTTCTCTTTCACTACTTTTCTTCTCTATTACTCCCTACTGTTCCTGCCAGGATATAGAGCAATGATGACTTCTGAATCTAGAATATCTTAATATTCTGCAACCGCAGGTGTCTGCTAGAAGTCAATGAAAGTATCTGATCCCCTTGATTTGGGGGAGGTGGAGGTGAGAGAGTGGATTCTCTTACAGAAATAAATATGCTGTGAGTGTGTTTTAACTCCATTAAAACTGCCTTCATTTAGCCTTCTGATGTCCCCTAAAGACAACCTTTGTAAGGAAAGTTGTGTCTTCTAAAGTTTGCCCTGTCTAGTCTATAAGAAAAAATGTGTCCTTTTAGCTTTATCTCTGCTCCTTTTGAATTGACCTAGTTTTCATGAAATCTTTCCAGTTAACTGAAAAATTGCTCTGTCTGGGACACTCTGAGACAATGTATGATCAAATAGTTTTTCTCCTGCTAAGTTTCTGGTAGAAGTTCAAATATGGGAGCCAGAGAGTTAGTATAAGAGGTAAAGCATTTGCCTTGCATGCAGATGTCCTATGTTCAATTCCTGAAACACACATGGTCCTCAAATACCACCAAGGTTCACTATCAAGAACAGAGTCAGATTTAGCCCCAGAATATAGCTGATCATAGCCCAATCCCCACCCCCAAACTGTGTACATCAGGGTCTCACGGCAGGATGTTGTTGATTCCACCAGATATGTATATTTTGAAATTTGAAAAATAAATTATATTTCTTCACATTCATTTAAGAGAAGTAAATAAAACCTAGGTTATTAGTGTCAAAGGTATTTTATTAGGCATATAAATAAGAAAACATATCTAGTACTTCACAGCTATTTAATATTCTTATAAAAAAATGAATCTTCTTTGAGGGCTTAAGATCCAAGAGTCATCTATCTTTTCCCTGATCTTCCCTGTAGCCTTTTAAAAAATGGGTTTGAGGTTAGTTATATTTCCAAAATGTCCTGAACCTTAGGAAAGGGGGTGCAGTGCAGATTCTTGATTTTTTTTTTGTTTCTGTTTTTTTTTAATCTGTTCAGAGACTTTTCTTCTATTACCAGCTCTCTCTCTCAAATGCAATATCCTTTAAAAATAGGCAGGAAGGAAACACTGATTACAATATCCCTTTATATATGATAAATTAACATTTTATTTTTGCTGTCATCGTATTTCAAAATAGTGCCATTCTCTTAGTCAATACTACTGGTTACTTATAATGACAAATGGAAACACACAAAAAGTAAGCATAAAGATTATTTGGCAGATTAGAATAGCTGAAAAAGCATCATTTAAAAGGTTGGAGCATCAGTATAATAGTATAGCAGATAGGGTGCTTGACTTGCATGTGTTTAATCTCTGGTACTCGATACATCCCTTTAGCAAAGCTAAGAGTGATCTCTGAGTAGAGAGCCACGAGTAAGACCTGAGGACCGCTAGGGTGACCTAGAAACCAAACCAAAACAAATAATCCCCCATAATTTCTTCGATAGCCATTTTTCCTAAATTGCTGAATTTTTGTGTCTCCTACATATTGTAATTTAATTAATATATTTGTTTTGGGTTACACCCAGTGGTGCTCAGTTCTACTTTTGGTGGTGTTCTGAAGACTGTCAACATTCTCACTATTCTCACTATAATTTACATTCTCACTATTCTCAACAAATGAGAGTATTTGTTGTTCCAAATCCTGTCAATACTTGGTATTGTCCATATTCTGGTTTTGGACATTCTAAAATGTAGTTGAATCTCATAGTTTCTTGAATTTGAATTGTCTTGATGGCACGTGATTTGGGGTCATCTTATATATATTCATGAATTGTCAAATAACATAATATTAACTCCTTGGCATTTTCCTACTCCAAGATATAATTCTGTATCACACATTGCATAAATTTTATCTATATATTTAATTATAGTTTATCTGGAACAGTTTTTTTTGTCTTTTCCAATTTCTGTGGGAAACTGTCTAAAATTTCTCAAAATATTAAAAATGAATCTACTATTTGATCTAACAATTTTACTCCTAGACTATATTTTTGAATAGATGTATCAAGTTATCACAGGGTGCTAAGGGCCTGACTGCTATCATCATCCAGAGAACCTTAGACAGAAAGAATCAAATCAATGCTTGCCCTGTAGATCACTTTAGAGGGAAATCAATGCCATTATTTCTTGTTCTTAAGACTATCTTAATGGTTTCAACATCTGAGGGGTTCAAAGCTTTTCTCTTTAATGGAGACTGAGATCATCATTGACAAAGACAACTGAACTTTCATGCAAAGTTCTGTACATCTTCCTTGTCCTTTTAGCAACTTTGCATAAATTCAGAAATTTAACTGGTGCTAGGTCCTCTAGGCCAAGTAAATTAAGGGCCTTGAGGTAAGGGAATAAACCTTCTCAATGGCATTGTTTTTTGTTTTAGTTTTTTTTTTTGTTTTTTTTTCTTTGTTTTGTTTTTGGTTTTGGTTTTTGGGTCACACCCAGCAGTACTCAGGGGTTACTCCTGGCTCCATGCTCAGAAATTGCTCCTGGCAGGCACGGGGGACCATATGGGGCACCGGGATTCGAACTGATGACCTTTTGCATGAAAGGCAAACGCCTTACCTCTATGCTATCTCCTGGGCCCCATCAATGGCATTGTTTAAATCTTCGTTCAGATTCAACAAAAACCTGAATATCAGAAGTGATTCCTGGAAGCAGAACAGCTTGCGATAAGCCCTCATTGATGAAGGACTTCATCATCATGTATGGAGTCATCTCAGCGTAAGAGGCAACCAGAGTAATTTGGCCGATGAAGGGCCTTCCTGTAGGTTCTGTAGGCTCATGATTTTCTTCTGCTAGTAGGGACTCAATAATATCAAGTCTATTAGATGCTAACCAAATTGTAGCCTTCTTAGAGTTCATGGTGGGATCTTGCTCCACATTAAGAGGCTGTATTCCTGATGTTGAATCTTTTGCTAATTTGCAGCATAGAATTTTGGGACTTTGCAGAGGTTTCCTGACAGTGTGGTACATGAGGACTAAAGCATCTTTAATAATGTTAATTTCAACATCTGTTGGTGTAACCCCAGAAGAGAACATAGTTGAGTCTGACCACGTGATTTGAGTAGTCCTCTGTCTTGTTTTGTTTGTTTGTTTGTTTTTTGGATCACACCGAGCAGCGCTCAGGGGTTACTCCTGGCTCTATGCTCAGAAATTGCTCCTGGCAAGTTCGGGGGACCATATGGGATGCCAGGATTTGAACCACCGACCTTCTGCATGCAAGGCAAATGCCTTACCTCCATGCTATCTCTCTGCCCCCCCCCCTCGGTCTTCTTTCATGTGATCAAATAGTCTTTCTGCAATGTTACAGAATTGAAGGAAAATTAATAAAAATGAATGTTTTCACCAACTGTCATTGGAATAACTGCATTTTGCTTTTTGAGGATAATTGAGGATGCGCCTAGAGCATAATATGGCTGAAATAAAGTGATGAGCTTTGATTAGAGAGCACCTCTGTCCAAAGTGTGTGTCATTGTGTCACCCCTAGAATATTTTAAGAACTAATTTTAAAAGATAAAAAATACAACCTTGTTCATTTACAAAAACTAAGGTATGAAGTCCAATATATGGATCCAAGTGTCCAAGTATAGTCAAGTGACTGCTGAAGTATGGTGTAAGTCTAGAGATGTGACTGAGTTATCAATCACGTGATCCTATGCTTGACAGCTTAAACTCTGTGTCTGGGTGTGATTCTCTGACACTACAGCAAAGTATGTTATCTCCAACCTGTGGCCCCACAATGACAACGACCAATAAGATTATGTGGTCTCTTCACAATAGGATGCTACTCAGCTATTAAAAAAGACTTTCTCTCTCTTTTTTAAACAACATAGATGAACTAAAGGAAGAAAAGGTTGTAAAGTTCAGTGGACTGTGCTGGGGTGGATATTGGTAAATAGCTGGTGAGTATGTTTTGGTGACACAGTTTGAAGGGTTATGAAATTCTACTCCCAAAATATCGTCTTATAAATCTTTGCCTGGGAAAATTAAATATTTAATTTTCAAGCTTAAATTTAACTTTCATGCTCACATTTGAGGGCATTGTGTAAATTTGGGATTCTGTGTATTGTTGGGTGAGTAGAATGAGGTTTATGCTCATAATTTAGATTAAATGCACTTGAGAAATTTTTCATATTTATTAAAAATTTCAGCATAAAATAGCATGACAAAAAATTTTTCAGGAAACAGTAGCCCACTATATTAATTTGATTTTTCTGAAGAAAGCCTTATTTTGTATATCTAATTTTACATTTAGTTTTACAGAAAACAGGCTAATTCAAGTCCACATTTTATTTCTTTCACTGCTAATGAGAAAAGATTATAACTCATACAGCTTTCCCTGTTTTATAGCAATAGAGGAAAACTGCCAAATATAGTCATGTCTAACTATTATGAATATCTTTAAGCCTAAGGACTAAAGCTTCAAATGCTAGCACTATAATTAGCAGTTTAATCAGTTAGGCTTGGGAAAACACATCGTGAGCACTATTCTTCATTGAATATGCAGTAGATGACTAATTACTGATTTAAAAATTGAAATCACAACTCTCTAGAATGTCTATAACTACAAAATGCTTTCTAATTTTTCATTAAAAATAAGATGTGCATCTATTGAATGTCTCTAACTTACTAAAGGTTAATGTTGAGTGTTTTATGCAGGCCATGTTCATAAATTTACATACTGTGCCCCTGAATATAAATCCGAGTAATACAGCTTTTCTCTTAAAAGGCAACTACATCATCTTCCTTAAAAGGCAGAGTTGGATAAGTAGAATCCAAATGTGTTCGTTGATTCATAATTACTTATATGACTTCAAAAAAAGGTGAGCTGCACATGCAGTCTGACTATTAGGTACTAAAATGATTTTCTGCTTCTCTCTTCTCACTAACTACTGTAATCCAGTATAAACACGTAAACCTGTACAGATTTATATATTTTCCTTCTAATACCTCTATAAAACAGGCCGTTGCAGTGCCTGCTCTCTAAGCACAGCTCTGATATTTTAACCAACACAAATATATCAGCTTATTTTGATGAGTCACTTTGGTTCTAATACCTAGAAAATTGACATTGCTTCACCAGAAGGGAACTAAATAAACTTCAAAGTAATTTTTTTATTAAATAAATTTAAAAAAAATAAATTTTATTGTGACCAAAGTGATTATTAAATAAAATTTTAATTGAATCAACATGAGATATGGCTACAAAATTGTTCATGATTGGGTTTTAGTCATTGTTCAACGCCAGTGAATATTAGCTACCACCAGTACCTCCAGTTTTTCTCTTCCCTCCCCACTGCCTTCCTCTATGGTAGATAATTTTCTTATCTATCTTTCTCTCTTACTCTTTCTCTCTTCTCTCTATTTCTGTCTTCCTTTTAATCATTGTGTTTGAAAACCACCACTGAGTGGATATCATATAAACATCACTTTATCTCTTTTCAGTAACCAGTTCTTATCTACAGTGATCATTTCCAACTATCATTGTCATGGTGGTCTCTTCTCTGCCCTAACTGCAGTGCCCTGTTCTTTGTGGCAAGTTTCTTACCATGGAAAAATACTTTTTTGGAGAGACTTACATAGAAGGTATCCTCTTAGGGGTTGTTACTACTGTCTGCCTTGTTGTCATCTGGCTAAATACCAAACCAGATCATTCATTTCCAATACAAATTTACCCACACCTTTAATTTAATGAAAGATGACTTTCTTTTATGCAAGTGAAGACATTTGTCTACAAAGGCAGATGAATTGTTGATAGTCATTTATAATAGAAATATCTAGAAAAATGTTTACTCATTCTGAAAATGTATATAAGGGGCCTATTGCATGGCTACTGCAGAAACATGAGAACATGAAATGAAAAAAGTTTCCTTTCTTTTAAATTAAAAAATTATAAATAATTTTGACTTACAAAGCTATTGATACTTGAGTTTTACTTCTAGAGATAGCACAATTAGCTTCAAAGACAATAATAGTGCTTTGAAAATCTTCAATAATTTAAAACCTCACTGAAGGAAAAAAGTTTCTAAGTTTGTGTGTGTGTCAGTGTACTATGCCACATCCGGGAGTACTCAAGAACTATTCCTGGATCTGTCTTAAGGGAGTCACTTTTGGAAATACTTTGGGGACCACATGCATGCTAGGTATTGAATGGGATTGACTGTTTGCGAGGCAAGTGTCTCACTTCCTACACTATATTTGTCCAGATAAAGAAAATAATTTAAAAAAAATTTGTTTTGTTTTTAACAAGATAAGAGTTTACTGCTTAAAAAATGTTCGGCCTACCACTGATTTATAATACTGTAAATTTTGAGGGGCACTGCTATCGTGCATATGCTTTAATACAGCAAAACTAAGTTCTACTACCATTAGCCTATTCAATGATGACCTTAATTAACTCTACCCTATTACTATTTCTCTCTGGCAACCATCCTATTTTTCAGGAACTAAGAGTGATTTTTATTTTTTTATTTCCAGTCATTTGCTTTGATTATTTGTTTTTTTTTT
>PVKC010025579.1:0-16432 GCA_004027635.1 Crocidura indochinensis
TTTTTTTTTTTTTTTTTTTTTTTTTTTTTTTTTTGGTTTTTGGTTTTTGGGTCACACCTGGCAGTGCTCAGGGGTTACTCCTGACTCCATGCTCCTGGCAGGCACGGGGGACCATCTGGGCACCGGGATTCAAACCGATGACCTTTTGCATAAAAGGCAAACGCCCCACCTCCACTGCTATCTCCCGGCCCCGTGATTTCTATCTTTATATCCTCTTGATTCTTGTCAGTGTTTTGTTCAACTTGATCTATGCTTTCTTTGACATCTGTGAGCATCCTCCATATTATGATGTCTATTCTGCCATTTCTGATTCAGTTTATTATGTTTCTGTCTTTTTGAGTCTGGCTGATGGTTTAGTGATCTTGTTTATTTGTTTCAAAGAACCAACTTTGCTTTTTGGATTTTTTTTTTGATTCTAGTTTATTAATTTTCTTCCTCCTGCCTGCTTTTGGGGGTGTGGTCAAATGGCAGGACAGATAGTGCAAAAGAAGGAAACATGGCCATAATTTGGGCACAGTTATTAAAAGGTTGAGGAAACACTAATTTAAATAGTGTTCTGAAAGTTCCATTCTTGGAGATGAAGAATGGTTTTATGCAGTGTCACTTAATGTGTGACTTTCCAGTATTAATATTGTGAAAAATGTTTTTCATAGATTCTAAATTTACATTATAATAACTTAAATACATAAATATTTAAATTCTTGTAAATCAGTGTTACCTCAAATAGTGTTTAATTTTTACTTATTCTTTGTATTAATTGTTTACAACCATGAACATTTTATGAAATTAATAAAATTATTTCATCTAAAAGCTATTTTTATTTTGATGGCATTAGAGAGTAAGGAGCTTGTCTTATATGGGGCTAACACAGGCTTGTTCCTTGGCAGTCTGTATACCAGTAAATCCATAAGCACTGGCTATTTGATCCATGAGCAAACAGCCAAGAGTACGCTTTGTGTACAACTGTGTATGGCCTTTTCTCAACCTCCTCTATAATCTTTATATTGAAATTAAAATTCCAATTTAACTTTAAATATTGCTTGTATTAACAGTTTGCTCCTGTTTTGATTTAAGTTCTTAGATAGATTTTAAGTACCAGGCATTCTTGTTTGTGATGGGGGAGAGTGCTAGGTTTGATCCCAGGGCCTCACATTTGACAGACAAAAGTTTTATCACTGAGCCATACTCCAGTCCTTCATTTATCCCTAGATATGGAAAATTCTGTAGATTTAATAAAAAATGATGGATTCTTGGTATATACTATTTATCGCTGGTCATTAAGCACATAGGAGTGTTTACACAAATATCTTTGTGCTCATTGGGTAACACAAGTAAAGCATGTAAATCAGGGTTATAGATAAAAGACTGAGCTTGACATACTTAAGTTTCTCAACTAGTGTTTTTCTGTGCAATGTGAAGTTCAAAGTTCAAAAATATTCAATGTCTTATAGGAGGTTCTTTTTATCTTTGCCTTGCTCATGTACTTAGCCCAAATTTTAAACATTTTAAAAGCTTTTAGCTGTTTTAGAACACTTGAAATAGAAGGATCTAGGTTGGATTGCTAGTGGTCTCTACCTAAGGAGATAAAAATCTGACAAAATTTTTCTATAAAGTCTAAAGATGAACTCTTATGTATATATAAATCAGTTTTGTTTTTGCTTTTAATTTAATCGGCTATTTGTATCTGTTTGAGAAATAAAAGTAACCTGTGGGGGAAATACCACTGGGGTACTAACCATGGAAGTCAGAATTAGAAACAGTGCTCTCAGTCTAGTGAGAATTTGACATAATTATATTTGCATGTTTAGGCACTTATTATTGTGTATCTGACTTTATTTTATATCAACTTGCATGAAATTGTACTTGATTATTTTTTAAGCCTACCACCTTAAAACAAAAAAACTTGACAATAACTGAAGATGAGAGAGTTCAAATAAAAAACTTGAAACCACATGGAGAATATTGGTAAATTGTTGGTGGCCAAAAGAAGTGAGGATACTGGCAAATTAGGTGGTAAACTCTTGAAACGTCAATTTGAGATATGCAGCTGACTTTCTGAGTAAAAAGTAAAACCAAGAACATTTTCTGAAAATTTTTCATAAAAGCAAAATTTTCAAGTATGAGAGACTATAGAATCACCTGGTTTTAGTTGCACAAATTTATTTATTTATTTATTGTTTTGGTTTTGGGGCCATACCGGTGATGCTCGGATTATTTTGACTTTGTGCTCAGAAATTGCTTCTGGCTCGGGGAACCATATGGGATGCTGGGGGATCGAAACTTGGTTCGTCCTACGTCAGCTTCGTGCAAGGCAAATGTCCTACTGCTGTGCCACCTCTCTGACCCCTGAACAGGTGTTTTTAATTGTTTAAAATTGGTAAGCAGAATTTTTATTTTTATTTATTTATTTATTTATTTTTGTTTTTTGGTTTTTTTTTTGGGCCACACCCAGTGACGCTCAGGGGTTACTCCTGGCTATGCGCTCAGAAGTCGCCCCTGGCCTGGGGGACCATATGGGGCACGGGGGATCGAACCACGGTCCGTCCACGGCTAGCTCGGTAAGGCAGGCACCTTACCTCCAGCGCCACCACCCGGTCCCGGTAAGCAGAATTTTTGTCAGTTCATGTGACCCCATTCATTTAGATCTGTTGGTGTAGGTCTGAGGAGTAGAGATAAAAGACATGAACTGTAGTGCTTTTCAAAGATTTTCTTAGAAGTCAGAAAATGTATTTGCCTATTCTTAAGGTAGAGACAAACAGTTGTTGAATCTGTTTTTGGGCCACACCCAGTGACACTCAGGGGTTGCTCCTGGCCATGCCCTCAGAAGTCGCCCCTGGCCTGGGGGACCATATGGGGCTCGGGGGATCGAACTGCGGTCCGTCCAAGGCTAGCAAGGTAAGGCAGGCACCTTATCTCCAGTGCCACCGCCCGGCCCCCAGTAGTTGAATCTGTAATGACTTTGCATTGGATTCAGCTTGACTCCATCAACATAGACTCTACAATACCTAAAACCAGGGGTCTCAAACTCGAGCGGCCCTCCATACATTTTGTGGCCCTGCCCTAGAGGAATCTTTTTTTGTTTTGTTTTGTTTTAATTGTTTGGGTCACAGCTCCCAATGTTCAAGGCTTACTTCTGACTTTGCACTCAAAGATCACCACCCCGACTTTGCCTCCTGCGGCCCCCAGGTAAATTGAGTTTGAGACCCCTGCAAAGTAAAGATTTATTTACTATGGTTGTTATTCTAAGTTTCTTTAAGTGGTTCATGTTAAAGAAATTGTTTCGCTATACATATTATATTTTATTAAGGAATGCTCTTTCTGCATTCACACTTCATTATTTCTTGTGATAACAAAAATTAATTTTCAAGTTAGTTTCTTACGAAGAATTTGCAGACTATTAACAATTTTTAAAGAATTTTATTATTTAAAGGAATTCAGAGAGATGTGAATGCATTTTAGAGTCAACTATGAAAATAAATCTGAGAGGTGTTTCCTACTTTTTTCCATGTCATTAATATGTATCCTTACTTTGCTATTTGGAACGAAATTATACTTTTACTGTTAGACTCATAAAGCCATAAATAATACCATATTAATATGTTCAGTTTGGGCTTAGAAAGAAGTGCTGAAGCCTGAAAAACAATGCTTATAGATATTTTTGATATGTTTATAATTTGTAGTATATTGATTTTTTTGAGAAGAAAACCTTGATTCATTTAAAATCAGAAATAGTAGTTGCCTTTATTTTTAAATACTGTCTCTTCAGCTACTAGAATATATAACTGAAAACTATTACGTGCGTTTCATTTTTGTTTTACTAAATTTTTGGTCTTTGGCACACACTGGTGAGACTCAGGGGTTAGTCTTGATTTTGCCCTCAGGAATTTCTCCTGATGGTGTTCTGGTGGAACTAATGGGTTGTTAGGGATTGAATCCAGTCAGCCATATGCAAGCGAGTGCCCTATCTGCTGTATTATCATTCTGGTCTGGCTATTACATGTATTTTAGTTATTGTGTGTCTTAGAGATCTGCAAGTGTGACTCTTGGGAATTGTTGTAGTTTGGATTCTGGGGAAAGTTTAGTTACAGGATTTTTATTGAATGTTTTTGGGATTCATATCTATGAAATAGGATGATGGAAGGATCAGACAAAAGTTGAATTGTGAATAGATCACTATTAACCCTACTATGAGTTCAATAGATTAAAAGTCCTCCCGGGACGGAGCAGTAACACAGCAGATAGGTCATTTGCCTTGCACATAGCCAACCTGGATTCGACCCCAAGCATCCCATATGGTTCCCTAAGCCTGCCAGGAGTGATTTCTAGTGCAGACAGGAGTAACTACTTAGCACTGCTGGATGTGGCCCAGAAACTATATAATATAAAAAAATAAATAAAGGTCTCTCAGAATTGTGAGTTGGACAAGATGCCAGAGTTTTTTCTATGTTGTGAAATGAGGCCCTGTCATAATTTGGGCATAATTAAGGAAAGGGCAAAGCACATTTTTTTAGATCTTGTACTCTCAGCAGCTGGGCACTGTCATTTACTAAGACAAATAAGATAGCATGTAACTTCCATAGGAATATTTTTTTCTATTTTGTGCCATCCCTCTCTCCCATCCCTTCTCTCCTTTCTACTTTTTTTTGGGGGGGGGGGGAGGCGTACTTTTCTTCATATTTCCTATAGTATTTCTGAGATAAAGTTTTTAATCACTTCTTTTACTCTGAGAAAGAATAAAAGACTTGAATTACCAAGAAACTTTCTATTAGTTATTTGATTTATGTAATAGATTTTTCTAATAAAAGGTTCATTAGATTGGTTTGGTTATTGCCAATGTTGCCTTTTATTTTTTTGTCTGAGAATGTTTTTATCCATATTTTCCATATAAATGAGAAGTTTGCAGATAGTGAACTCTTGGTTGAAAACTTCTTTCATTCAGTAATTTGAATATGTTATTCCACTTTTTTCTTGAAGTACCATTTTATGTAGGAGATATGGAGTGATTCTTCTATTATTTCCTTTATATTTAATGTTTTTATTCTTCATTGCTTTAACCAGATTGGTTTTTGCAGTTTTGATTAATAAATGTCTTGGTGGTGGTCTGTTTGAGTTTATTTTCTTTGGTCCTCTTTTGACCTCTTCAATTTGTACAGCTGCCTCTTTCCAAAGAGTTGGAAACTGCTATCTATTATCTCTCCCATTACTTGTTGTTCCCCTTTCCATTTTCCCCTTCTGGATTTCCTATCATTCAGGGATTATTTCTTTTGTCTTTGTTCCTTAAGTTGCATTTTCTACCATCCTTTGTTTCTCACTTTGTTTTTCTACTTCTTTATCTATCCTGGCTTGCAATTGGTCTTCAAGTTCATCTGTATGGTATCCACCTCTACAATTCTGCTACTGTGGCTTACTAGCATGTTCTTTAGCTCCTTCAATTCCTTTTGTATGGATTCACTCATCTTTTGACTTATTCTTTAAGGTGGTTGAATTTCTAATTTATTGATAATTTTAACTAATTAATTTTAAGGCTACTGCTCTCTTGATTTCTGTTGTCAATGCATTAAATGTTGATTTTAGCCCTCATCAACCAGGCTCAAATATTTTAATGGATTTGCAGATTTTCCTAGTTTTTTCTCCCTATGTGCAACTGCAGTTGAGCTCCTTAATTTTCCCATTGTTACTATGTTTTGTGAGTTTTAAAGGTAGAGTTTCAGGTTTCCCATTACATGAGAAGTGATATCTTGAATTTTTTTTTTTTTACCAGTGGCTAGTACAAATACATCTGTTTTTCATATTATTTTCCTAACCATGCAGAGTTAAGAGTTAAGTTGAATTAAGAGTTATTTTCCTAACCATGCTAAGAAAATCGTCTTCTAGTTACTCTGTTGGCTTGACTGAGTTTTGAGTCTGTTTAATGTCTAAGAGATAGAAGTGCTACGACTCACCTGCCTGAAAATAGGAAATATATATTGGAATGTCATCACATGGACACACTAGCATTTACCTGGTTTTGGGATCAGAAGTCAGAAAGATATCAGAATTGGTGACTTTCTGGCCCAGTGTCTTGGGGAGAGGATAGAAGCTGAACTGGAAGGTCTGGGCTTACGCGTTGATACAACTGCATCATGCAGTTGTAGCTCTAGGAAGATAGGTTCCCTCCACAGAGTAATAAGGTATCCTGGATTAGAGGCCAGCTTCTTATAGCCATCACTGATTTATTATTTACATGTGTTCTGCAGGCAGTGTTATCTTCAGGATGTACTCATCTAGCAAGGAGGGGTGTTGTGAAGTCAGTCCTTGACTTTAGCCTAAGTGATTAATGACACTGAAATCAGCCCAAGTCACTGACCAATGTTATGGATGATGTACATTTGGTATAAGAGATTACATGGCAGATCCTATATAATTGTAGATATTTAGGTTAATACTCTGTTATAGAAAAAAGTCAATTCAGACACATAAGGACAAAACTATTTCTAAAGGAGATATTTTTAAAATAGTAAATGCAAGATACGTTAAACTGATTTGATCAGGATCTTTGAATTTAAAGGAGGTCATTACTATAGGCTCAACTTACTTTAGTGCTTGGCTTTCTGTTTATTATAACTTTAGTTACATGATAAAAAATAGAGTAAGAAAAAAATTTCAGGAGACCAAGGTAGTGTGGAAATATATTACCAGAGCAATGGAAGTTAATTTTTTATGGGCTTTTTTTTTCTGTTTTGTAAGCACAAGTGACTGCTTTTATTTTGGATTTTCTTTCAACAATGTATGAAAATAGTGTCTCAATAGGGCAGGTATTATTCATTATAATAGACATGATGTCTTTTCAGTGTTAAGTTAATGAATATTCACTATACATTTAATAAAAATTTAACTCAACGATCTGAGACTTCTCTATTCACTACTATGCTTGTGCTACAGACATTCATTTGGACTTATCCAGGTCACTGCCACGGGATGTGGGGTTAATGAGAAGAAACTCAAATTTGTATTTTGTCTTTTACTTAGTCTCATGTCTTTTCATTTATAAAACTGAGTCTACCCTGCTAACTTACTAGGACACTATCTTGACCATTTAATCTTAAAACCTAAGACATCAATCAGTGAAAATTACACAACTTCAAGAAACATAAGTCTAGATTCATTGCTTCAACTTGCACCTGCTCTGCAGAATTTCTTGTCAGCCCTGGGACTGACCTCATCACATGAATCTTTAGCACCATATTTTCACCAAGTTTTTTCCTCCACTCAGAATAAGGTGCTGTGAGATAATATAGTGTATGAGAGAAGGCAAGAAACATCAGATATTTTGGCAAGCCTCTGAATATTGCACTCTACTGGAGGAGGTTTAAGTATTGCAATTAAAATTTTCATTTTAATTCAAATGTCTTTGAAATCTAATAAAGATGTAGTAGTTATTAGAAAAGCAAGATACTGGAAGAGTAGCTACAGAGTTTTGCCTTTATCGTTGATAAGACATCCTATAAATTGTGGTTTTTTTTTTTTTTTTTGTGCACACTGACCTGTTTCAGGGACTGAAAATCCTGGCTCAGGAGATATTTCTGGTGGTGCTTAGGGTTTATATATGGTATTAGGAATGGAATCTTGCTATGTCCTCTTGTAAAGCATGAACGTTCACAAATTCCTATACTGTTCTCCCAGGTCCTAACTACTGATTTTTAGTTTTTAGAGTGAGGGAGACCCTCCTAAGCAATAGGATGGTAACTTTAAATAAAGTGAAAATCTGCATGGGCAGATTAATAAGATTTTTGAGAGAATTAAATTGACCTTCTTTTAATGAACCTTTGTCAAGAAAGTCAAGAACAAATTGTTTTAGAGTTTGGTTGCTAGGCAGGAAGATGAGGAAGGGATAGCCTAGTAGGAACTTGAAATTAGGGAATTGGTTTAAGGAGAGAAAAGTTAAGAGTTCTAATATTTGTGGTGGACAGTGGTAACTAAAATGCAACTTTTAGTTGGCATCATTGAAGATCTTTCGGTATTTTGAAGTATTGTTATCAGCTGTCTTTTGATAATAAATGTCAGGATTTTATTCTTTCTCCTCCCCTCTCCTCCCTGCCTTTCCTTCTCTCTTTTTCCCTATTCCCCCTCTCTTTATCTTCTCCCTCTTCTGCCTTTCTCTTTCTTCCTTTCCCTCTCTCCCCCCTTTTCTCTCTCCCCTTCTCTCTCTTCCTCCCTCCCCGCGCTCAGGAATCACTCCTGATGGTGGTTGGTGGAACATAAGAGACTCTGGCGATCGAACCCAGGTTTGGCTATGCGCAAAAGAACTACTCTACTCATTGTATTATCATTTTGGTTCCCAAACATTCCAGTATTATTTAATTTATTTGGTTGGAAAAAGTCTTTTGTTAGAAATTTATAAAAATACTATCATTTTTATGGGTAAAAATAGGGTATATGAAATTCTCTTCCCCCTACCCCCCAGTTAAGCACAATTGTGTCTTATTTATGTAGACCACTGTTAACCAATTTTGTTCAGGAAATGGATCAATGTTCTTTTGTAGTTTGGATAGAAGCAAAGGTGATGTATTCAGCACATCTTGAAGTCCTCTTGCAGAGAGTTTAATGTGTTATAAACTTTATGTTCAGGTATCTGTGGTGAGTCTGGGAGAATATTTTTAAGTTGGAAAGTTTCACATATTGATAGGCTTTCTTTTCAGAAGAAACTTGTTCTTCCTTTTGAAAAAAAATCAGTAGTAATAAGGGGAAGAGATAATTACATGTGATTTGTAGCCCATTTCTATAGGTTATATTTAACCTTGAGCATTACATTTTTTTTTGTGTGTGTGGTTTTTGGGTCACACCCGGCAGTGCTCAGGGGTTACTCCTGGCTCCATGCTCAGAAATTGCTCCTGGCAGGCACGGAGGACCATATGGGGCACCGGGATTCGAACCGATGACCTTTTGCATGAAAGGCAAACGCCTTACCTCCATGCTATCTCCCGGGCCCCGAGCATTACATTTTTAAATGTTCAAGCAACTGTGTCTATCAAGTTTAGAGAAACTGTTTTTCCCAAAGCCATACCCCATCTTGCTAAGTAAAATTTCTTGAGAAATGTTCTTAACTAAATAAATAGATCATTTAAATGGTTTATTTTTCTATATGTGTAGTTAGGTAAGCATATTATTTCAGGTGTCAGATGTGGAAGAACTTTTGAACTGTGTAGGTGGAACAATACTAAATTGTCTTTAAGTTAATCAGGGATGACCTTTTGGACGATGAGTAAGTGTGAATAAGAAGCTGAGAGTGGTATGGCTAACTACGAAAATCTTCAAAATCAGGAGGACCAGTGTGACACTAAGCACATAAACACACACACACACACACAGGATAATTAGTGTTAAATTTATATTATGTGACCTGGATGAAGATGGTAAATAATATCAGATGGTATGATGTAGTTCTAGTTTCATGGCTATTCCTATTATTTTGTATTCTTTCCTTAGTTAAATTCAATATTTGAGGGTAAGAATTCTCTTTTCAACTTCTTTGTGTCTTAAGTAGAGCAAAAATTACAAACTTATGCTAACTAAAGCTTTGAAATTTGGAAGAAAAAATAGATTGGGAGCTCTTTGATAGCTATTGGTTAAAATATAAAGCGAGAGCTCTCAACCAAGAATTGGGGTTTTTTTTGGTGGTAGTACTGTGAAATAACTGCCCACTAATAAAAAATGTTAATACATTATAACATTTTTAAGTATAATTTTTAAAAAGAGAGAAAAGAAAGAATCAGGGTAGAACTTTTAAAGTATTTTGTAACTTTAAAGACCAAATTAAGGTCAGCATGTGCTAAAACAAGTAGCAGAAGTGAGATTCTGAATACAGAGTAAATGCATGATATTACAGGAAACATTGGCATCAGTGGTAACTTAGTATATACAATTGTATTTTGGACTTTTGCCAGGCATGAGGAAACATTTTGGAATGCTGTTCAAAATAAGATCCATGAGTCAGATAGAAATTGGAAAGCACAGTTGAAGGATCTAGAAACCAGGGTAAAATTGTTAACTGCAAAGAAGTTGCTTCTTTGATATTAATATGCCTTTATTGCAGTGGTTAAGACCTATAATATAGGAGATCTTCTATTTTATCTATTTGGAGTATGTTAGCTTACAGAAGGAGGAAATATGATTTTGAAATTTAGTACATTTCTTTTAAAAATATTATACACCTGATCGTGTTTCTTGGATGGAACATCTTGTTAAGCCACGTGAGTGTAGAAGGCAATAACACTACCTTGATTTTACAGAATTTCTGAACTGAAAAACAGGTTACTCACTGTTCTCAGCTCACACAGGTGGGAGTGAAATAATCTACACAGTACCAGATGGTTTTTATAATACTTTTAGAATATAGAGGATTTCTATTGATGGATCAGATTAAATATCAGATCTATGTTATTAGAGAATTTAAAAATTGTTTTGGTTGCCATACTGAAAGATCTGTAGGGATTATGATAAGTAATCCTGAACAAAATTCCCAGTTTTTACTTTATGTAGATCATTCAGACAAGATTGTTTAATGTTTCATTGCATTTTATACTACAATTATACATGAAAATTTAATTCTAATGGGGACATTAAAATACAGTGGTATCTTCATGTGAGGATGTGAAGACTTTTTACACTAATCTTTTCTATCCACTACTGGAAAATGCACTGACTAATGATAATTTAATATGAAAATGTATATCCTTATATGAATATAATGAACAATCGACTATATGAATTATATCCATGCCAAGAATTTGTTCCAAATACACTGTTACTCAAAGTTAAGGCAATGACTTAATGAAGGAGGTTGTTTTATGAAAACTGAGTTGAATTATTAGAAAGGTTGATTTACATACTATAGAAATGATCCTTGAGAGTATAGTCTTAGAAAGATTGATGTACAAAGGAGCTAAACTTCTTGCTTTTGACTTAAATGTAAGTGAGATAATTTGGAAGGAAACCATAAATCTGGAAAGTTCTGAATTTACTTATTTTCAGATCATTGTTTTGTGTTATACTTTAAAAACCAGCTGTATCTGGCAGGGTTGTATTAGAAGTGTGTCTCATGCAAGGAGGGCAATATGGAACACTAATTAGAGGACTTTTTATTAAAAATAAAAATGTATGTTTTGATTCTTAGTTTGCAATAAAATAGAAAACGGCACGAAAGTGTCAGATGAAGATTTGTCAAGCTTTAGTAGTGGTACAATGATAGAATGTACAAATTAAGTTGTTACAACAAATGAACTGCCATTATATACCATTCCATATCTAATTTGAAGAATAATGCTAATCACTAATGTTGGCAGCATTCTATAATATTATAGGTGCACAGTTGAAGAAACATACAGTATTCTGTTTTAGAGGCGGTAAGTCAGAGAGTGGAGATGGTTGTTCCAGATAGAAATTTGACTTCTTTCCAGTAGTAAAGATGATGCCTGTGTCAAAACATTAAGCTATATTTTATGTTTAAAAAATACCTAAGTTAATGCTGGATAAATCCTATTCATTGTATCTTTATTTTATTCTGTTTTTGAAATTGCAATCATGTATTATGCAGCTAAGCAGAGTAACTTAATCCAAACTTTCTCCTGTTTGATTTCTCTAAATAATACTTGTTGAGGTTTCTTCTTAGAAACCTTCCTTTTTTCTGGTTGTCTGTGCATCAGTTCCCTCACTTTACTCCTTTGGGACCTTGCCTGCAGATTCTCTTTTGTTTGATTTTGGAGAATACAAGCTTGTATCAGACAACATTATGGCATAGAATTGTAGTCTAAGGTAAATAAAAGGAAAAGGAACATGAATGCTCAGCATAAAAATACCTGAAATGTATTATCTCCAGATCCAGACCAATTATGTTGAAAGAATGCATGATTCTTCCTGCTACTCAGTGTTTTTGTTTATAGGAATATAGCATACATTGCTTTAAATATGTGTTACATAAAAAATGAGTCATCAATGTGAAAAAGCATTAAAAAGTTAAAAAGCTTAAACTGTATTAATAGAAATGTGGTGTTAGGACCATAGATATAGATGCTAATGGTTTTTATCTTGAGCTCAAGTGGATGGATGAACTAAGTTTTTTAACTTTTTTTTTTTTTTTTTTGGTTTTTGGGTCACACCCGGCAGTGCTCAGGGGTTACTCCTGGCTCCATGCTCAGAAATTGCTCCTGGCAGGCACGGGGGACCATATGGGGCACCGGGATTTGAACCGATGACCTTTTGCATGAAAGGCAAACACCTTACCTCCATGTTATCTCCCGGGCCCCTAATTTTTTTAACTTTTAAGAGGGTCAATCATTGCCTGTTGTGCCTCAAAAGATATATTTTGAGGGAATTTTTAAAGAGACTGCATATTTTAGTAGTAAAGCGATTATTTTGAGACTGTTGAATATGCCCTCATTGCTATATTCTGATATCTGGTGACTATGAGGAAGGAACAATACAGGACTTTCTGACCAAGACTACTTTTGTCCTTGTACTTCTGATTTAAAAATGCTTGCTTTAGTTGAAATATTTACAGTTTAGGGGCCCGGGAGATAGCATGGAAGGTAAGGCGTTTGCCTTTCATGCAAAAGGTCATCAGTTCGAATCCCGGTGCCCCATATGGTCCCCCGTGCCTGCCAGGAGCAGTTTCTGAGCGTGGAGTCAGGAGTAACCCCTGAGCACTGCCGGGTGTGACCCAAAAACCAAAAAAAAAAAAAAAAAATTTTACAGTTTATTATTTTTTTATTTATTTTGGTTTTTGTGCCATACCTGGTTATTCCCAGGGCATGGCTCTGCGCTGAGAAATTGCTCCTGGCAGGCTCAGAGAACCATATGGGATATAGGAATCTAACCTGGGTCCATCCCAGATCGGACACATACAAGGTAAATGCCAATTACTGTGTCATTGCTCTACCTCAAATATTTACAGTTTAATGGTAATAGAAATAGCCCAGAAAATGTCTACACTAAATTTTGTTTTGTAAGCTTGCTTGATTTCATTTATATTGGATTAAATACAGTGCTCTTATATATTTGTTTTATTATGCGTATATATTTTGTTATATAAAGTAATTGAGTTATGCACTTAATTGTGAAGTATATATTTAATATTTTATAATTTTGAAAGATGTGCATAACTAGTTAATCAAAACTTCAGATAGTTGTTTTATACTTTTACAGTTTTCTGTAACATCTGTCATTAAGGACCATTCATTGCTATCACTATAAGTTTTAGCTTGTTTTTGAAATAAGTTTAGGATTGTGGAATTAAAAATAATATACTCTGTAGCTGATATCTTTGACTCAAAATATGTATTTGGGGCCAGAATGATAGCACAGTTAGTAGGGCACCTTGCATATGACGTACCTGAGTTCAATCCCCAGCATCTCATCTGGTTTCCAAGCCTGTCATTAGTAATTTCTGAGTGTAGAGCCAGGAATACCTTTGAGCACCACCACTTTTTGGTTCACCCAAATGTTTTCAGGTTCATCAAGTTGTTGCGTATATCATTGATTGTATTTTTTATTGCTGAGCAAGTATTTTTGTAATTTGTATTATTCATCCATTCATGAATATTTGTAGTTTTATAGTTTTTTCACTATTAAAATATATTTGAAATTACTATAAAATCCTTTTTTAATGAGCATTCAGTTGTATTATTCTCAAGTAATTTTTCAAGAGTTTCTGGGTCATAGTGTATGATTTATATTCTATGAAATTGGGAAATTACTTTGCAAACTGATAATAGTTATTATTGTCAGTCTCTCTAAGTGTAGCCATTCATGTGGGTTTGTGGCAGTAACTTATTAGGATTTTGTTGTGTTTTCTGATGATTTATGATGCTAATCAAATTTTTGTGTTTAGTATTAACTATTCATGCATATATCTTCTTTCTTCATTAATTTTAGTGGTGCTAGGGATTCCATCCCAGACCTTTTTTTCCTTGTAAGTTATGTACATTGCTACTGAGCATAGCCTGCTTTTTCAGTTTTTTTTTTTTTTGTTTCGTTTTGTTTTGTATTTGTTTTTGACTCACAAGGTGGTACTCAGGGATTATTCCTGGTGGTGTATTTAGTATGCTGGGATTCAAAATTGAGTCAGCCATGTTCAAGGCAAGTGGCCTTTCACTGTACTGTCACTCCCACCCAACACCGTACTTTTCTTTCCTCATTTTAAAATTCAGTCTGCGGCTTTATTGGATTTAAATAACTTCATAATAGAAATGTAAGATTTTTTGGGGGGGATTACTTTTTGGTCCGTACCCTATAATGCTCAGGGGTTACTTCTGGCTATGCATGTAAGAATCCTGGCATTGCTCAGTGGACTGACCTTATGGAATGCTGGGGATTGAACCTGGATCTGCCACATGCGAAGCAATCTGCAATTGCTGTGACCCATAAATATGAGATTTTTGTTAGGTATATGTATTTTGAATATTCTTCTGTCATGCCTTTTCATTTTCCTAATCTTTGAATGGTCATCATGTTTTAATTTTGTGGAGTGGAGTTTGTAGCAGAAGCCTATATCCGGCTTTGTGTTCCTGCTTGGGGTATCACATGTGCCACAGATACAAATAGATGTTGATTGCTTGCAAGACAAACACATTGATTTGCACTAACCCAGGTTTGATCCGCAGCACCATCTCAGCACCACCATGAGTGATCCCTGAACATAGATAGAGCCATGAGAAAGCTTTGAGGTAGCCCCCAAACCAGAGCAAAGTGGGGTACTGTAGAGTTGATATCTTGCAGGCATAGTGTTTCATGAATTTTAAAAGTTTCATGGGAGTCCTACCACATCAGGATATAAAATAATTTTATTATGCCACAAAACTATCTCTTACTGCTGCTCTTTATCCTTTACTCACTACTCCCCGGAAACCATTATCTCTTTTCTGTTATTTTAGCTTTATCTTTTTAGGAACTTTACATGGATATAATAATAATATAGCTGACATTTTTAAAGTATTTTATTTATCTCGTTTGTTTTTGGGCCACACCTGGAGGCACTCAGCTGTTACTCCTGGCTCTGCGCTCAGAAATTGCCCCTTTTAGGCTCAAGGGACCATATGGGATGCCAAGATTCGAACCGTGTCTGATGTGGGCTGTGTGAAAGGCAAATGCCCTGTGACTGTGCTATTGCTCTGGCTCCCAATATAGCCGACATTTTTGTTTGTTTGTTTATTGTTTTTTGGGCCACACCCGGTGACGCTCAGGGGTTACTCCTGGCTATGCACTCAGAAGTCGCTCCTGGCTTGAGGTACCATATGGGAAACCGGGGGATCGGACCGCGGAACCGCGGTCCATCCTAGGCAAGCGCAGGCAAGGCAGGCACCTTACCTCCAGCGCCACCGCCCGGCCCCTATATAGCTGACATTTTAAAGCTAGCTATTTAACTAAACATTTTGCCTTTGAGATTTAAAATATATATTGTTAGTTGTATTATTATGCATGTATTTATAGGTTATCCCCGTATATTGTTGAGTAGTATCACTTTATGTGAATATACCACAATTTATCCATGTTAAAGGACATTTATGTTGTTTAGAAAATAGAACTGGAGTACCAGAAAACATTTTTGTAACAAGTTTTGCATGAGCATAAGTTTCCTTCTGTAGAACAAATAGGACATTTTGTAGGATTTTTTTTGCTTTTATAGTTTTTATGTGCAATTTGCTTTATATTTCTTATTTTGAAAATAAATCTATTCTACTGAATAGATTTAGAAAGTGTAAATATGAAGGAAAAATAAATAGCCCATTGTTTCTGCTGAAAACAAAATATTATAAAATTTTAATGGTCTCTTGTTTTTCCTCTACTGTCTTGTTTCTTTACTACCAACAATATCAGTCTTGTCAGTCTTTTTGTTGTTACCTATCAAACATCATATTGGAAATATAGCTTACTATTTTTCATAACAGGATTCTTTGCATTAAAACTTATTAAGCTATATTTTCAAATTAGCTAGAGCATAGTGTCTAACCACAGTACATATTTGTAGAAATGGATTACATTGATGAGATTTTAGACATGTGGCTGACAAGTGTTATATATTTTGGACTGACTAGACTTTATTTACTCATCAAATATTGCCATTTGCTAACTATAGATTTTATCTAATTTCCTGATGTTTTAGAGATATGTTGTTGATTCCAAGTGCTTGCTTTCCTACTAAATAGAGCCTTTGGGCAGCTAAATATTTGCCATTGTTTATTATGTGAGTGCTTATTTGTGAAGTAGGTTTTTTTCATCTACACCTGATAGAGTAATACTATAATTTGTATTCCCAAAGAAAACAATGTGGAACTATTTCTATGAAGTCGTCAAAACCCAGTGTTGTGATCTTAAGTATTTCTGATTTGCATAGTAGTTAACTTCTGTTTACAGACTGTTGATTTTTTTTAATATTTTTTTCTGTGTTTTTTTTTTTTTA
>PVKC010025580.1:0-16431 GCA_004027635.1 Crocidura indochinensis
AATGGCAACAGAAGGGGTCTTCTGGAAACATCCTAGGATCAACGCAAAGACCAAAACCACCAACCACAGAAGACGGATTAAAATGACACTGAGAGAGCAGAACTTCTACAACCACAAAGAAAGACTTCATCACAAGTTCCACACCTTGACTGGTATAGATACCAAGATCTTTAGATACGGTGATCTGATTTTATCACCCAGGAGAAAGCAAAAGCCTTCCAAACACCATGAAAACACCAAGAGAAGAATAAATGAGCCTGTGCGGAGTGGAGAGTTAATCCCATGACAATATACTCTAAGGGTGGAGAAAACCTGTATCTCTTAGGCCAAGGGAAGTCCTCTTTGAACGACCCCAATATTTACTGTGCCTAGGCAGGAGGAAAAAAAAAAAGACATAAAATAATTTTTCTCCCTTTTTTTAAATTTATTTTATTTTACTTTAATTTTTTATTTATATAGCTTTTGTTGATTGCTTTGGAGTGGTTATTAAAGATGATGTCTCCATTTATATATATAAGATATATAATATTATATGTATAATATATATATTTATATATATATATTCCTCCTTTCTCTTCTTTCTTTATGTGCTCTGCCATGTTTTTATCTCAAGATCATGGCTTGTACATGGTGCTTACCTTTATTGCTGGAATGCTCACTGGATATATTATTTCATGTGACACTCCTTTTTGGATGCTGGAGTGATTCACCACTGTCCCTTGCGTCTCTCAAACCGAGGATGAGAGCCTCAAGAAGGACCCCGCCCATTTTCGGGGTATTTGATTTTTACTCCAGTGTATTACTTTTCCCTTCTTCAAACAAAACCATGTAACAGGATCTATCTAGACCTGACCCCCAATTACAGGAGGAAATAAGGGAGCTATGAAGTCCACACAGGTGTAAGACCACTGGGTAGCAAGTTAGACACAGAGGAGATCACATACTCTTGCAGGCCTGGGACTGAAGGAGGTAGATACGGGAGGTAGGATGGGAACGGAGGTGTAGGGAGAACTATTTGGTGAAGGGAATCCCCCGGATATTGTTATCATGTACCTAAAATATTATTGTCAACAAGAGCCTTCTTTACATGCAAAAATTAGGGGTGAGGGGAGGACAACTTCAGTGGTGGGAATTCCCCTGATTCAATATTAATGTGAACTTAAAATATTGCTGTGAAAGATGTAACCCACTTTGCTCAAAATAAAAAATAGGAAGAAAAAAATATGCATTCCTACAAATAAGTGTATGCGATCACACCTAAGCATGTGGGATCTCTAGCCATCATTAAATCAACAATAGAAAGGCTAAGGGATAAATAAATCAATCTAAGTTTTATGAAAGAATAAATCAAAAGGAAAAGTGCTAAATGCAACATGATGGGCCACATTAGGGCAAGACAGTTAAAAAAAAAAAAAAACTTTTGTCTGAGTTCTTCTCTTCCAGTTTCACAGGCCCCTTAAGCTTATTCTTAATGCTTCCCTCCTGAAAAGTGCACACTAACATTCTAGCTTTCTGAGAAAAACAGCTATAACCTGTGAACATGTTTTGTGGTCTTATTTCTGTGTTTTAATCTTGGTCTCTTAGGTCATTATCTCTATCTTATTGAATTCTATTGCTTCTAAGCAATAAAAAGTGGTGGACAAATGTGAGTGTCCCTTTACCCAACTTCTTATTTATTCCACCTGTATGAACAGAACCTCCCACACCTGGAATGGATGGGAAGAGAAGTCCGCTAGTGTGGGGAGAGAGGGCATAAGAAGTAGATTAGACTGAGAGAAGGAAAAATTGAACAAAGATGACCAGCAGAGAAAATCAGCAGAGAGAGTTAGCAGAAAAAACCACCAGAGGGAGTCAACAAGGAAAATTACCAGAATCAGCAAAGGGGAGTCAGTCAGCAACGAAGCCTGAAGAGCAGCTGAAAGGGAGACAGAGGCAGAGAAAGCCAGAGAAGGAGCAGAGAAGGAGCTTCTAGGAAAAGGCTTAAGCATAGAAGCCATGTGAGGAAATATACATGGCAGTTAGGATTGTGAAATAAAGTTGGCCGACTCTAGAACTTCATCTGACTGCTTTGTGAATGTCTCCGCAGGCACCCTTCATACCCTTCAGACCCGCCAGGCCGAAGGGGCTGCAGGAGCCATGCCTAGCCGAGAGAGGCCTCACCATCCCCACCAAATACTAGGACTATTTAATTTATATCAATTTAATTTCTATTAAAACAACAACTGGCATTCGAACAGGGACTAAATTGAACCCTGGGCTCAAGAAGAAGAGAGCAACGATGGTGAATGACTTGACCTTTTGGTGGATTATCACTATGACAGGCCCCTTGAGCTGGATTGAATGTGCCATGCCTTTCACTGGAACATTATTGAACATGACTCCTGTTCTGAATGGCTTCATGTTGCTCTGAGTCATCTACCTACATTTCTTACTGTAGACTGTATATGCCAGTCTCCCTAGAGATTCTCCTGCATACATGCCACAAGAGAAGAGTGCCTTCCCAGTGGTGATGAGTTTTCTATATAAAGGCCTTCCCAGAACTGATAATTTATTGTTTGCAACTGGCACTAAACCAGAGAGACCCCCATCTCCCAAAAATGATAATAAGCCAGCTCCCATCTCTGCAGACTCAGAGTCTGAAAACGACTCAACCAAAGTTGCCCCCATGCCCCAAGCACTGAGTCGGGTAGACAAGCCAGTGCTGGCATCCAAATACTGGATGCTGTCAAATGGTTTAATGTCTGGAATGGTTATGCAAATGATTTAGCAAAAGTAACGACACAAAAGAAGATGTCTTTGTTCACTGGGCAGTGAGAAACAATCCCAGGAAGTTTTTGTCTAGTGTTGGAGATGGGGAAACTGTGGAATTTGATGTTGTGGAAGGAGAGAGTCATTTACAATATTACATGGCCATGTTATGTGGGAGAGCAAATAAATCAGGGTGGCTATATTCTCCATATATGTGTGGATTACTTATTGCAGAGAATTGTTAATGAACCATCTTCTCCTATCCTCTATGGATAGGGGGTATGAGATATTCCTTTTCCTTTTGGGAACTTTGGGATAACCAAACCTCTACCCAACTCCCAAAGAACATTTCATTACAGACAAGGACAGTTTTATGGGCCAGAGGTCATTGCTTGTCACGTAGATCAGATTTCTATTACCAGTACTATATGGTTCCCTAAATATTGCCAGAAGTCACCCTAAGTATTTACCTGGGAGTAACCCTGACCATCACTAAATGTAATCCTTCAAAAAAAAAAGTTCCAGTTTTAGGTCTGTCTCAGTTTGTATTGTGATCCTAGACAAGTGATTTAACCTATTTGAATTGCCTATTTTTCTTCAGAATAGTGTAGACCCTAACACCATTCTAAAAGTCTTTACTCCAATGAAACTTTGGACATTTATAAGAGTCATTCTCCATTATAGATCTCTACTTCAGACATCCTGAAAGCATCCACTGCAGGATCATTCATTACTGTCCTTCTTGAACCCTAACCTTCCTATAGAACTGTGACTTTCCTTGAATTCCAATTCTCTGCAATAACTTCATCCTCTTTGTTCTCTACTTTTTTCCCCATTCCCTACCTTTTAGAAAATTATTCTATCTTGCCAACAAATTCAAAGTGAAGACCTCTCACAACATACTTACAAGGAGAGAATCTTGGCATTGCTGTGTTTTCATCTAATTTTGTTCATAAACTTCTGCTCAGTCATAACACATATTGTATTGCTCAAATATGTTTGTGAACAAGGACCATATCCATGAACTCTTCTCTCTTTTTATGTTAAGACCATACCCAGTGGTGTTCAGGGCATACTCTTGGCTCTGCATTTAGGAACCACTCCTGAATGCTTGGGGGATCATATGAGGTGCTGGAACACCACGTTGGCCATGTGCAAAGCAAGTACCATATCTGCTGTACTGTAACTCTGAATCTGAATAATTATGTTTTAGAAGGATAAAACATAGTTAACCTCCAATCCCAATCCTACCCACAGAAGGAAGTTCCAGCATTTTATGGTATTTGGAGCCTAATAATAATCCCACAAAAGGTATATGTGAATGTGCAAATCTACATTGGAAAAAACAATGAATTTTGGTCGACTCTATTTCAGATTGACTTTGTGAAACTAAAGCTTGAGTATGACTGCATACAAAAAGAAAAAAACAAGAAAATCTGAGCAAGGAGAAAGAAATTCAGATTACTAATGGTTCCCTTCCTGTCCTTGTGAGAGATACAGAAAAGAAAAGGCCTGCATTAATGATCTGATTGAGTCCAGGTGTCTGCTCTAAGCATACAGTGGGTTAAAGTGACATAGGGTTTGTCAGGACATCAGCAAAACCGTGGACCGTGGAGCAGGTCAGGCTGAACTCTGGCTAAGTCATTTATTCTCTTTGCTCTCTTCCTTTTATCTTCATGGGTTTAACTGTAAATTATTTCTCATTACTTTGGGATCTGTTTTATTTTCTCATGTTTGTTCCAGTGATTTGAGCTCCAAACAAGAAATACAAACGCTAAATTTTCCCTGTGAAGTTAAAAAGAAATAAAGTCTACAAAGCACATTTCAAACATTCCTGGAAGCCACCTGGTTATTACTGGGGTTACTGCTGGTAAAATATTTATAAATCGTCTCTTTAGAAAAACAGTGCAATAGGTTAAAAAAACCCAATAAATTAACTTCCAAAGGTTTAATTAAGAAGAGAGAAAAATAGATAAACACCTGGATTATTTATATGGTCTGGTAATTCAAATAGATGCAGTTTCTCTCTGAGATGGCTTGATTTCCCTTGGAACTTTGGGAACATGTAATTGGGGGCAGGGTAACCTAAGGGTGAAGTCAAAATGAGTTTTGCAGTGCCTGAATGCATATAAGTCAGAGATAGCAAACAATTTCCAGAAGAGAAATCACACTGCATTTGGCTTGGCTATCAGTGGTTTCATATAATAGCAACATCACTCACACATAACTTTGTTTCAGTGGCTGATATTAAGAAAAATTGTTGCTTGCAATATGATGCACAGGGCTGTCAAACTCACACATACATGGCCTTTGGTCTGAAAATTATTTTGTTTTTATAGCATCAATTCAGCAGTGCAAAGTTCATAAATTTGTATTAGGAATATGAGGGCCACATTACATCCCAAGAAAAAAGCAAAACACTATTACTGAAAAAATGTAGGTCCATCTTCCAAAATCAATGTCAGGGTCCAGCTCATGAGTGAATAGGAATTTTCTAGAAATCAATGTCAGAGATAGCTCAAGTTTTGAAGAGGTGAGCTTTTACAAAAGAAACAGATTCAATATTTATGATAAAGGTGATTGCTCAGACCTCTAAATAGACAGGGAACTTTAATTGCTTCCATGTAGAAGTTTAGTACTCTTAGGAGAAAAATCATCTTGGACTGACATGGATAGCTCTGAAGTCTGAGATGAGGAAGTTTATCTCAGGGAGGGAAAGAGGTTATTGCTTAGAAAAGAAGAATGATGGGTAGCACCATCAACCTAACACAATAAGAAATGCTTTTAGAAGAAATTTGGAAATAAAACAATAAAGACAAAACTGAAACCAATCATTTCCTTGTAACCGAAAGACCAGTAGAACTAAATCTCAACACCAATATTGAGAAAGACACTGGGGAGAAGTTTTGTGTGTGGATGTAGTTTGGGGCTCAACAAACAGGGCAGCTAGAGGAGAGATGGCAATTCCTCTATATTTGCTCTCTAACACGAATTGGAAAATGGCTATACCTATAAAAAGTTTCTTCTTGGAAAGGGAATGTTTACATCTCACTCCTCATGCTCACCTCTAAAAGGATTCTGAAAGCAGAGATAAGGTTCTATCTTTCTAAGATTCTCTTCATTTCCTTCCATGTTGAGCTCATGCAACATGAAGTAGCTGCAGCTGTTAGTTTCATCTGGCTGCTCTTTTATTATTTTATAAAATTGTTTATTTTTATATTGCTTTATTAAGCACTGTATTTACATAAATGTTCATAGTCGAATTTCAATTATGGCACGTACATCAGTGCAAGTTTCCATTCCTGCTTCTCTTAATGGGAACTGAAAATGGGTAGACCCTGCAAAGCACTGCCTTTGAAAGATGAGTTTACATGACCGCCTCAGACATCCTCACATCCTTCATGATTATGGGGACCATGAAGGAGCATGGCTTTCAAAATCTTCCACTTTCTCTTGTTCCTAGACTTGAACTTTGCTTGGGGTAGGGAGATACTTCCCATTGGTTTTGGAGCTCACTCTTGGCTCTGATACAATAAATATAAGGTGCAAGGGATCAAACCCAAATCTCCCACATGCGAAGCATAGGCATAGCCTTCTGAGCTAGTTCTCCAGCCCCTATTCAGTTTTAAAGGACAGAATCTACATAATCTCTCTGCATGTCTTGCTAGGTGTACTGTTCATTTACCCCAGAGGTAAATATCCCAACCAAGTTACTTTTCTTCCCAATATTGGAAAGATGACGGGGACACTGTAGCACACTCAAAGCCTTTGCCAATTAGGACTTTGTCTACTTCTAGGCAGGGATTCAGTTTACTTACTGCTTGTAACCTGTATTGAACCAGTAAGCAACAATGTATTGTATAAATACAAAATTAAGCTCCTGAAGAAAAACTTAGCTGCCTTCCAGTACAAACATGTCTCTGTAATGGTACAAGTGGAGCTCCAAGAGTGATGTAGATTTAACTGCAAGTTAAGACTATTTGGATTAGGGCACCCTAAAAGCATTATACGAATCAAGAATTCTTCTAATGTATGTAAAATAATAAATACGTGTATCAACAACACTTTTCTAAGTTCTCTTCTTAGAAATCAAAGTTGAACTTTGACTTCAACTTGAAAGTGATTAAAGATCTTTATCTGAGCCAGAAACCTAAAGTTGCTACTTCTTTTATTATAGTACTGATAAAATCACTTCCATTGGGACTGGACGCACACAAGAAAAGAATTTGAGAACCTTCCACTAGCTGTTGTCTTTTTCTTGACAAGAGATTTCTATTGCATAAACAAAACAGTCTCGCTGTGACTGAAAATGCAATAGGATGAGCTAAAATCCTCCCTGTGATAAAACAGGCCACTCTGACTTCATGACAGGGCAAGAGAGTTTAGGCAACCTCTTTTAGAGAAAGACCAGACATTTGTTTCTTGCTTTTGAATAAGCAACATCCCATTCTCAAAAACCACAGGCATTTTGTTTCTTGACAAATAGGAAAACCCTAAACCTTAAATTATTTTCTATTACATACTATTAATGTAATAAACTTAAAAAATATATATCAGCAGCTCCAAAGTTCAAGAGCTTCGAGGATGAACTGGAAAGATAGCATAGTGGGTAAGGCTTGCCTTGCCTGAGGCATCCCAGGTTTGATTTCCCATACTCCATATGGTCCTCTAGGAGTAATGCTTGAGCCAGGAGAAAGCTCTGAGGACTGTTGGATGTGGTCCTCAAACAAAAGCAAAGAAGAACTGTAAGTAATTCAGTTACTTACTGAATAGGCTAAAGACGAAACATTCAGATTTAGCCTTTTAATAATGTGTGCAAAGTAAGCAGGAGAGAGAAAAATCCTTCAATCCCCTAAGAGAGCATTCTGTATGATAGCTCGAAGCACCCCCACAATGAGATCTATTAAACAGAGCAGTGTGATGTCCTTATATTTACCTCCAGACATAACTGTACACCGAGCACCTCTATTTGCACCTTAACTTGCACTTTTGCACCTCATTGACCAGAGATAAACACATTTTGGATCCTCCACTTGTTGTGTTTCTTTCCCTGTGTATCAAATGTACTTGGAAGAAGGATATATAACTTTGATGGCAAATTTTCTCTGAAGTGCTGTTCCAACACACTCTGACCAAGCTGATTCAAGTTTAGGAAAAAGTGCTGCCTTCCCCGGGACTAGCAAGGGAAAGCAGAATAGGAAGGTCCTGATTACAAGTGGGAAGGGAGCCAGGTTGGTTCCCTTCAACCAGTTGGTTGATCTAAGGCTTTGGGTTTTCTGATTAATATCCTGTGCCATATGCAATTCTTCAAGCCTGGTTTTAAATTTTGCTGAAGTCTTTGATTGGGTGCACTCAACCATCAGTTACTACCACAAATTGCCTTTTGTGATTTCTCCTTATCAATAGATGATCTTAAAATAGCTTTGGGATATAGACATTCTTGGGCTTCTAGACTGCAGCTTAGATAGTCACTGTCACACTTGGGCGGGGGGGGGGTGTCTTGGCAACAGGAATAGCAATATCCTACATTAGCTCCCACAGCAATTCTGGAATGTGTCTGGAGACCACGGAAATTAGGTTTCTTCAGGAGACAAAGATCCTCCGGAGTATGGGAACAGGAGTCCCAAGATAACGCAATGTCAGATTTCATGGTAGCCTGACCCATGCTGGGAATACTAATGAGACCAGATGTAGCATCTGTTCACAATCCACTGCCCACATTCAACCCTCATTCCAGAATGAAGATATTTCCTTTTCTCTTGGGATGTGTCACTTCCCTAGCCAGAATGGAGTTTCTTATCTTGATTTCCAAAGTCACTAGAGGAAAGAGAGATTTGGCATTGAGCTCACTTCTCCCCATTACTGCCATCGAGCTAACTTTTGTATTGAAGGATATACCTTTCTCTATTGACATCTACTTATGCAGTTAGGTATCCCTGTCAGTTGTCCCACCAGAATGAAAAAAACAGGGACTTACAATAGATGTGACAAACTAGCTCTTCTCTTTGAACCACATACACATCAAAAACTATAACAATAAAGAACAAAGGCAGCATAAAATGCCAAGTGTGCAAAGTCATATCCAGAAACATCTGTCAAGATTTACTAAGAGGTGTCAAGGGATGGTGGGAAGAATTTAGAGTCCTGGAGCCAGATTGGTATCAGCCTTGATGGGATTCCAAGAAAGGAAAAGATTCCTAGCAGGGTAAATGGTGCAATCAGAACAAAACATGGTCAGAATAATATTTTTGGTGAAGGCAGTTAATGGGATTCCGTATTAAATTGAAAACTAGTTAAGTGTAGTGATCTCAGGAGTTCAGGATACCAGCTTTGGAATCCAAATAGACTTGCATGTCACTTATTCGGGCTGAGTTTAGACCTTGGGCTTGTAAATTCACCTTCTAAGACCAATTTTCTTTATCTGTAAAATGTGTCTAAGAGGCATACCTACCTCATGGGATCAAAGGATCATATATAAATGTGAAATTTCAGATTGGCAACTGGCAGAGGGAAGTTTAAAGTAAGTGTTCGCTGTTAAGGTCAGGTCTTAGTAATTGTCCAGGTTTTCTTGGTTTTTAATTTTTGGCCCAAGGGTTGTTTCTATTGAACAGAAGTCAATGCACAAATCCTATAAGTTCTGAGACTTGAAAATCCTGGAAGATGTGCTAGAGAAAAGGAAACAAGAATGTGTATGTGAGATGACAGGGAAGCATCTTTCTGAGCCTCTATTTATGGTGCAGGAGACTATTGTTCTTTAAGCCAAGACTGAACAACAATTTATTTAGTTAGCTGTTTTGGGTTTTTTTTTGGGGGGGGGGCACACCCAGTGATGCTCAGTGGTTACTCCTGGCTATGCACTCAGAAATCGCTCCTGGCTTGGAGGACCATGTGGGATACCCGGGGATAGAACCATGGTCGTAGGTTAGCACATGAAAGGCAGATGACGTACTGCTTGCGTCACCACTCTGCTCCCCTGAACAACAATTTATAAAGATTCTGTCAATCTTCATCATTTATTTATCAAGTCTTTAAGGTTGGTTGTTATCATATAAGAGTACTGTTGAAAAAATGCATAACTAAGGAAAGATTATTTACTTGGGTTGAGAAGCTTTGCAAGAAAAAGAATAGTGAATAATGTATATTGACCTTATATTTGCATTAATTTGATTAGATTTTAACTTATGAGTATCTTAGAGCATAGATGGCCTCATTTTGAATAGTCTCACAACATTTCCTTTCTGCTTTTAAAAAATTTGTGAGGATAGTTTATTTAGTTTTATTAAAAGTATCAAATAAATATAGCATACTCCATGTGTATGCATAGAAAACTAGATAGATACACAAGGAACTCTCCAGAGTTGTGATTTTGGCAAAAAGGCATGGGGGAGATTATAGTGGAAAGAAGGTACCATTTTTTTTCTTTACACACAATTTTGTCTTTATAATATATTTGATTATGTAACAGATTTAGATTTTTTCTAAAAGAAACTTCATAGAAAGTATCAAGCTAGGGACCAGACCATAGGCCAGCAGGGAGGATGTCAGCATCATGAAGCTTAAATCCTGCTACTCAGTTGCTTATGGATGACAGATGTGGGAAGCACCAACAGAAACTGAAATACCACAGTCCTCTTCCTCTCTAGCCACAGGTAGCCTTTGGGTCAGCAGATGTCAACTGTCTTTGGCAACAGGAACCAGCAGGTCTGTGGAACACAGAAGCCCTGGCAGAGAGAGACCTCCGGCCTACAAGGAGGCTTGCTCCTTTAGCCTTTGGGATTCTCCTAGCTCCTATCTCTTGCCAGCCAAGTTGATCAGAGAATGTCACTGCCTTCAGGGATGTTAAGAAAATTGCAGGATCAGACAAGATTTGTTGACACGGATTTGGTTAGCCTTAGGCAAGAAGGCAGGGCAGAAGGGTAGGCTCAATGCAATCTGAGTATTCCAAATGTTTTTCTTTCTTTCTTTCTTTCTTTCTTTGAAGCAGGCTGCAGAGGTGGGGCTGAAGATGTGGAAGTCTTTTGTAAGTCAAGAGCCCCACACAAATGGAAGAGCTTGCTCTTATTATAGAGGAAAGGCGATGTGTGCACCGGGAGAGGGTCTGGCCCCTATAAAGGATTTTTCCCCAAGAACATCAAAGGATTAACAAAGGGAGGGCAGGGCGGGTGGAGGAGGAGAAAGGTAAAGTTTGGAATGTTGGCTCTTCCTCAAAGGCACTTCCTATACATTTTCTTTGCCTAGAATCAAATCCAGAAGCTCCAATGATAATGATTCTCGTTTATATGACCACTTTACTGTATTATTCAGGGTTGGGTTGGCATTCTACCTCTGAAGCTTTTGAATGAACATGAAACGTGTCAAGGTAGAACCTTGTTGGAGCCCAAAATCATTTTAGGTTTGTTTTGGTGGACAGATCTGATGCCAATTTGTTTCTTATGGTAGAGATTAAAGTTGTACCAAAATGAGAGACTGGTCATTTCTGAGGCATCCTTTTAGCATTTGTCTCAATCTTAATTCTGGTGCTCAAAATTCTATTGAAGACATTCCTAGAGCAGATATACATAAAAGAGTTTTATTAAATACATTGGAATAAAGAATGTCGTGATGGGTGTTCCAGGGACACTGACTTTCAGTGAAAGGTCCAACTATAGTTGTGACACAATATGTTACTTTCCACTCGCTATAAGCTCAAGCTTGATTCAGCTTGAATAAAGGGAAATGCCATGATTAACTGGAAGAAGATTACAAAAAGAACATTCAAAGAAACTTAAGTGCCAAAAAGTGGAGTGCACTTAATGATAAAGGTCTCTTTTTGTAGGTACCTAATAATAATAGCACTAAATTGTACACTACTATAGTCATTAATTCTTTGTGTGTGTGTTTTTTTTAGAACAAAGAGTAGCCTACATTTATTAGATGTATTTAATGATAGAATAGAGGCTTTGGTCTGTGCTTCAAATGATGCTCAGTAGATTGAAAATTTTAGCAAGCATCTTGTGCATACATGTAAGTTTGTAAAACATCTGAGAGGTTTTGTGTTAAAGTGAAAAAAAAATAAATTAACTTGCTTGGGCACTTTATGGTTCAAAGGAGGAAAAAATGGCTTCCAAAGAGTTAGAGAAATCCAAGGGAAAGTTTTTGTATCATTTCCTTTGCATACTAGAAGAATCTGGACAAAGAACTCTGCAAGTCAAGATCATTCTTTCTTAAAATATAAAATATGATCAAATGTGTCACTCAATCTCCTTCCATTTGGTTTTTAATCAGCACCAGTTTGTGGGTAAAGGGAGAGAAAAAAAAAGTGCCATTTAAAAAAATTTTTATTGAAACTATTGTGAATTTCAAGTCCTTCATAGTTGGATTTAAGGCATGCAGTGAGGTGATTTAGGGCCATCCCCACCACCAGTGTTGACCTCTCTCCACCAAAGTCTCCAGCATACATCCTATTCCTCTACCCATAGCCCCTGGCCTGCCAGTGTAACAGGCTCATTTTAAGTTTAGATTTTATAGTTTGGGTCTCTTTATTCTATTGTTGACTTTACCTTGGGTATTTATTCTGTCCTTTTATATCTCCACCAATTCACTTGAGACCGTTGGCCCCTGGCCCCCAGCCTCTTTTATTTTCTCAGTTTTGTAGAAAAATGCAAATTATGAGAATTTTTGTAGAAAAATGCAGAAATATTCATGTCCCAAGGTTCTATGAAAAAGGTGGGAGCACCTATTTAGAGGATAAAAATAAAATTGGGGCCAGAGTGATAGCACAGTGGTAGAGCCTTTGCTTTGCACGCAGCTGACCCAGTATGGACCTGGGTTCGATCCCCGGAATCCCATGTGGTCCCCAAGCCAGGAGCGATTTCTGAGCTCATAGCCTGAGCGTCACCAGGTATGACCCAAAAACAAAGAAACAAACAGAAACAAAAAAAAAATGATAAAAAGAAAATAAAATCGGGGCTGGAGTGATGGCTCAGCGGTAGGGTGTTTGCCTTGCATGCAGCTGACCTAGCAATAGCCTGGAGTCCCATTTATTTCCCCAAGCCAGGAGCGATTTCTGAGCTCATAGCCAGAAGTAACCCCTGAGCATCATCAGGTGTGCCCCCCCCCTAAAAAAAAAAAAACCTGATTCATGTCACTATGTACCTAAAATGTTACTGTGAAAGATTTGTAATTCACTTTGGTCAAAATAAAAATTAAAAAAATAAAATAAAATAAAAATTTGAAAGAGAGGTGGCAGTGCTTTTGTTTGTTTTGCATAGGTACAGAAAACATTAGGGAAATTAGAAAGAAAATATCTTTGGTCTAAAAAACAGGGTGTCTCTACCCATGAAATATCCTGTCATAAGAACCACTACAGAATCCGGGCATACTAATTGTCCAACCCCAAGAATTTTCTTCATGGTCCTAGGAAAAGTTCTCATCAATCATGATTGTTGCAGTCAGGTTTCTGTAATTAGAGATCTTGGTTTTTTCACAGATCCTATGTCAAAGCTGGGTTGTCAAAAAGTGCCGCGTTTTTTTTTTTTTTAATTGAGGTAATAAGAATCTTAATACCCTTATTACCTCAGTAATAACTTAATACTGTTAACTATACTTTTCATGGATATTTCATTTCAACATCACAACCATCACTCGCCCCTTCTCGTTCCTCAATCGGTCAGTCACCTAAGGGCCCACTCCTAGCCATACCCTCCAAGTTGTTATAATAATAACAATAATAATAATAATAACAACAACTCAAGTTGTTATTTTCTTTTAAAGCTCCTAAATAGCTTAAAGTAGAATTTGGTTGAAAAACTTAATTTACTTGACACTTAACATCACTGGGGTTGCTCAGGAGCCTCTCATTGTAGTGTTTCAGGAACCATGCACCCAAATCTTTGCCAATCCTCTGAGTTATTCTCCTGGCTAAAATTATGACTTGTTTTATGATTAATACATATATTTTTATTTCTACACTTTTTAAAACCAGAACTAATATCATAATCATGATAGTCAAATGTTAGTTATTGTTAGAGCAAATTTTATATGACCCACATGGATTACTTTGTAGATAACTGCTATTTAAGTCTTTTTTTTTGTTTTGTTTTTGTTTTTGTTTTTGGCCACACCCAGTAACGCTCAGGGGTTATTCCTGGCTATTTGCTCAGAAGTCGCTCCTGGCAGGCACGGGGGACCATATGGGGAACCGGGGGATCGAACTTCGGTCCGTCCTAGGTTAGCGCAGGCAAGGCAGGCACCTTACCTCCAGCGCCACCGCCCAGCCCCTACTATTTAAGTCTTAACTTACTCTTTAGCAGAGGACAGAAGCATGGAAAGAAAGGATGTTGAGAAGGTCTTGAAGCAGGGTCATTGGCTTTCCTGGCTGGAATGGAGGAGAGAAGGCTGGACTACATGAAGGGAGAGAAAGTGCATGAGCAAAGGCTGGAACCTAAACATAGATAGTATGGAATTGATAGCAAGGAACTGAGAGTGACTATAGGAGAGCAGTGCCCTTTGTGAACTATGTCCCTATCTTTCTTTTCCTTTGTGAAAAACTAAAGGTTAATCTTGTTTATTCTTTCAAAGAGCCAATTCATTGATCCCTTGTCAGATTTTTCTTCTGTTTTCTATATCATTGATTTCCACTGTAATGTATATCATCTCCTTCCTTGTACTTACTTTAATATTAATCTGTCATTATTTTTCTGGTTTCTCTATTTGAGAGTCATTTATTGAAGCTTTTTCTTCTGATATGAGTTTGGATACTGATGAACTTTCCCCTTTTGCTGTGTTCCATAGGTTCTGGTAGCTTTTGTTTTAGAATTAGGAAAATTCAAATCAAAATAGCAATGAGATATCATCTCACATCAGTGAGACTGGCATATTTCAAAAGGTTTAGAGAAAGTATTACTGGGGTTGTGGCAAGAATAGAATTCTATTCACTGTTGGTAGGAATGTTGTCTGACTCACCCTCTGTGGAAATTAATATGAAAATTTCTTGTAAAAAGTAGGAATAGAGCTTTTATATTACCCCAAGACTAAATGTTATGTAGAACACTTTACATATAGTGACAATCAATTTTTCTAAGAAGTTAATAATAAACATTATAGTAACCTCATAAGAGTTAGTAGAGGGATAAATGGGGTAATACATAGAAATGAATGAGAACAATGTCTGGCATATTTTGCAGGCCGTTATGAACGTGGTATATTAGAAAAGTATTTATTACATAGACAAACAGAGAAAATTGGGGACTAAGAGAGAAAAATGTACAGAAGGGTGAGATAGGAAAAGCAAAGGAGAGGATCAAAGACAGTTTAGAGATGTGTAGGGAACAGAATACATGGCTTGAATGTGGCACAGTGTTGAGGATAAGGCTGAGAGCTGTCTTAGCCCTGGATAAGGGGGGCTTTTAGTTGAACCATTTCATAAAGATTGCTGTGTTACCAGCACATATATGGGTAAGTGTAGCACTGACCAGAGCCAGACCTGGTGGAGAAAAATACTGCAAATGCTGGCAGATTCTAATGACAGCTACCCTAAGGGTGGTGACAGAATGCAGCAAGAGAGGGAGTTTGAACCAAAGTGCATTGGGCATGCTGGCATCTGAGGTCTGGGCCTGGAGTAGGTGAGAGGCGAGTATGCAAAGGTGCAGGAGGAGCCAAGAATTAATTAAGGCCTGGGTTTTCAGGCTAGCAGAGTTCCAAATTTTGGCTTTCATATAGCTAAGGGCAAATAACAATGAATATAGTTTATATTATATTGTAGTAAAGTATATCAATTAAGCATTTGGGAGTATAACCAACATCCTTTGAATAGCAATTTGGGTGTGTATTAAGTATCTCCCTGTGATTTTTCTACTTAGATTTCTTTTAAGCCTTAAACAAGTTCAACTGTGGGGCAGTGGGTATGGAAAGGGAGAAACTGGGGGGAAGAGAACAAAGCCTAGGTCAAAATGCAGAGAGGAAGAGATTTTGTTCTTCTTCCTCAAATATCTGTCCAATATCAGTATATTACCACGTAAAATAGATACTTAGACCTAACAATGGACCAATATGGCTACAATTTTGATCAAAAGAAATTATTCCTGTTCCCAAGCATAGAAACAAATACTAGCACATGAACATTGTCGGGAGAGAAATTTCAGATGAATGGATATGTTTTCCCTTTGTTTCCTGAATTTTTGTTTTGCATTGTGATTGTATCCATTTTCTAATGTGAATATTAAATATTTCTCTGCACTAGAGACAGATAAAAAGTGTACCTGCCTTCATAAAGAACTCAAAATCTAGTCACACACTTACATTGCCCATAGAATTTATTGTTTTTGTGACACTTGGAAGATATAGTCTAATGAAAACAGATGTGCATACAATGTTTTGGCGATCCAAAACACACACTCAATAGTTGGGGTTGCCTGTAGTTGATTACATTGCCAGTGTGTTAGAAGCAGAATTTTAAGTTCAAAAACACTTGCTTAGCAGAAATCATTACAATACACAGGCCAGGCTGGAGGGGGAAATGGACCTAAAATTTGGAGACATTTAAAAGAAAATGTTTCAATGTGTTCCTATTCCAACTCAGTCTCTAAGAGGTCACCTTTCAACTTAAGAGTCATTTTGAGCAACTGTTCTTGAGATTGTCTTGAATGTGAAACCCTATTGGTGGTGACTATTGAAAAAGATGTCCCTTTCTTCTTGTAGCCAGAA
>PVKC010025581.1:0-16433 GCA_004027635.1 Crocidura indochinensis
AACCGATGACCTTTTGCATGAAAGGCAAATGCCTTACCTCCATGCTATCTCCCGGCCCCTAATCATCCTTTTTTTATCTTTTTTCTATTTCCAAGTGAAGTGGGGGGTGTATACGTACATTAATGTACATTCTCTCATTTCCACCTCCTTAAAGACAGCATCTACACACCATGTTGTTTACGGTGGTTAAATCTGGGGCATCTATACGATATACTTTGGGGAAGGACATGGTTTGGAGCAGATCTCAAGGGGACCTTACCTTACCATAGCTGGCTTTATGCAAGGCAAGTAACTTCTGTGTACTATAATATCTTTTTAGCCTAGTGCATTTTACCTTTCAAAAATGTATATAAGGCTGGAGTTACTTTTCAGTGGAACAGCATCTGCCTTGTATGTGAGAACCTGTATTAGATTTTAAAAAATTAAAAATTAAAAGCAAAGAAGGGTTGAAGCAATAGCACAGCTGGTAGGATATTTGCTTTGCTTGTGGCCAATCCAGGTTTGATTCCCAGCATCCCATATGGTTCCCTGAGCAGCCCCAGGAGTGAATCCCAGTGCAGAGTTAGAAGTAGCCTTTGAGCACCACCAGGTATAACCCATAAACAAGCAACAACAACCAATTTTTTTAAATTAAAAGTAGGGCTAGAGCAATGGTATACTGGTAGGCCATTTGCACTGCAATATCCAACCCACATATGGTCTGCCAATCCCGCTAGGAGTGACCTATGAGTGTCAGGAGAAAGTACAGAGTCCCTAGTGTGGACCAAAAGCAAACAAAAAAAGTGCTTCTCAGAGCAGAGTGATAGCACAGCAGGTAGACATTTATTTGCCTTATATGTGACCAATCTGGGTTCGATCCCTGGCATATGGTCCCCAATCTTGCCAGGAGTAATTTTTGAGCACAGAGTCAAAAGTAACCCATGAACACTGCTGGGTGTGGTCCAAAAGCAAAAACAAACAAACACACAAAAAACTAGGAGGCTGTACAGATTATAATATGCAGCCTACCTGGGTTCAATCCCCAATATCCCATATGGTACCGTGAGCACTGCCACAAGTAAACCCGAGTGCAGAATCAGGAGTAAGCCCTGAATATGTAAGCCTGGTGTGGCCCTAAAACAATATGCCTTTAAGTGCTGAATGGTAACTCAACAGGTTAAAGATAGGCTTTGTCAGCAAGACATCTGGGTTACCCCAGCACATGGTCCTCTGAGTAGAGCAGGGAGCAGCATCTATACAGAGAGTGAGAAGTAGTCACAAGTACCACAGAATATAACCCACACCACAGAATATACACACACACACACTAAAATAAAATAAAAACTTAAAGTAACACTTAAAGGGTATCAACTACAATATCTCTAAGAACCAAAATCCAGACTTGCAAAAAAAAAAAAAAAGGTCATACACCTAAAGTAGTTCATCAGAGCAGTGGCAGCCAGTGGACAGCACTGACCCCAGGGTACACAAAAGGGCCCCAAATTCAGACACACAGAACATACAGCATGGTATATGGACAAGTACTAATGCCACTAAAGAGCCAGTTTCTGTTGGTGCCTAATTCATCCTTTCTTTCTTTTTTTTTTTTTATTTTATTGATTGATTGATGACTGACTGATTGGTCTTTGGGCCACACCTGGCAGTGCTCAGGGCCAATGGCTGGCTCTACACTCAGAAATCGCCCCTGGCAGGTCGGCCACATGCAAGGTAAATGCCCCACTGCTGTGCTATTCCTCCAGCCCCATGATTCACCCTTTCAAGGGTGACACTCAGATATATACATACATGCATGGCAAATTTCAGCAACAATGCCTAACACTGCTGGCATTGTTTCCAGTGGGGAGTGGAACTGTGGTCCGTGATATATTTCTACCCTTTATCCTGTCTGATTTTTCTCAAATGTATTTAAGTACCAAGCAGTGTCCAAGGCCAATCACAGGATGAGGCTCCAGGGACCATATGGTCTTGTGAATGGGAACAGGGTGCACCACATGCAAAGCTAAGGCCTTCCCTCCCCATTACTATCTCTCCAGTTTTATACTTGTTAGTCACATTAAAGGAATGTTGGATTTGCCATGTCAGGCTCTCCTCAGTTAGGATGTGTGAGTTAAAAAAAGTGCAGGTAATATAGGACACAAACCTATCAGTGTGTCCTATATTATCAAGCTTTCATTTCTGTTCTAAACCTGATTTCTTAGAAATTAAAAGCAAGCCTTTTACACTGGGGTGCTTAGGGGAGGGCACGGTTGATGGTGCTGAGGGAACCAAGTAGTGCTTGCTGGGCAACATACCAAGTCTTCAGCCCTTTTAGCCATCTGGCTGGCCCCTACAACATTCCTTTTAAATGCCACTTTCTGCTACTGGGTTCCTGGACCAGAGCTTTATTAGGCCACTGTTTCAGGAACTTGGCTATTTCATCTTACTTCCTTCTCTTCCCTTCCTCCTTTATTATCAAGAAATTATAAATCTCTATGAGTTTCTCCCCCAAGCCTCTTGTTTTTGCCCCATCCCAAACCTTGTCAGTACTTGTGTATTTTCAAAATAACGGGGGGAGGGGAGGAGAAAAGGAAAGAAATAGTTACTAAAGAGTTGCTTTAATCTAATTCTAGTCATTAATTCTTTTCTCTTCAGTAAAAGTTGTGAACCCCTCCCTTTACCACTCTGAGTCAACCTAACCAAATTTGGATGAAAATTAGGAAGCTCAAAGAATAGTTTATAACATTCCTAGACTAAGACCAAATCTCTTGACAAAAACATAGCTGAAGTATATTCTGGGGGCTAAATATACTCTGGCTCAGGGGCAGAGTGCCTGCCTTTCAAGTGTGAGGCCATGAGTAGGATCCCAGATGCTGTCATGCAAGGAGGAGCAGCAATGCTGAAAAGGAGCGCAGTGCAGTAAACACAACCACAACCCCCTGCACACTGCAGGTTGTGTGACCTGAACATAAATGAGCATAAGAACATTGTAAACCAGGACCAGGAGAGATAGCACAGCGGCGTTTGCCTTGCAAGCAGCCGATCCAGGACCAAAGGTGGTTGGTTCGAATCCCAATGTCCCATATGGTCCCCCGTGCCTGCCAGGAGCTATTTCTGAGCAGACGGCCAGGAGTAACCCCTGAGCACCGCCAGGTGTGGCCCCAAAACCAAAAAAAAAAACAAAAAAACACTGTAAACCCATGTGAGCACCAGAGTCAAGGGGCTGGCTTTGCAAACAGCAGTTACTTGTGAGGCCAAAGTGATAGCACAGGGGTAGGGCATTTGACTTGCATGCGGCCGACCTGGGACAGATCCAGCTTCAATCCCCGATATCCCATATGGTCCCTGAGCCTGCCAGGAGAGATTTCTGAGTGCAGAGCCAGGAGTAACCCCTGAGTGACCGTGGGTGTGCTCCACCACCACCCCCCCGCCAAAAGTGACTTTTGAAGACAAATATACTCAGGTACTGCAACTGAGCATGTATGTGGTACCAGCCATCAAAACAATAACGGGGGAGGGGGGATTTTTAAAACAAATCTATTCCTCAAATAAGCAGCCCTCAAATATTTGCTGAGCTAAAAAAATACAATAGATAGATAGATAGATAGATAGATAGATAGATAGATAGATAGATAGATAGATAGATAAATAAGACTGCATCTTTCCTGGGAGTAAGACCAGATGCCATCACCGACCCACGCTCATTCTGGGCTGGAACTGGAACTGAGCAAGACAGAGTATGCCTTGTCTATGTGAGGCCTGGATTGAATTCTCAGCACTATGAACATGGAAGGAAAAAAAGCAGAAAGTATACTAAATGTGGTGTGCTTTACCTAAACTTGTTTTATTCAATGATAACAAGAAAGATTCATCTTTTATTTACTTTGTGAAGGGCAGAAGGCCTGGAGAGACCCCACTGGCAATTCTCAGTTAACCCAGCTGTGAGTTCCATGCAAGGGTCCAAGATGTGACAGTGCTTGGGTCCCACAGCTGTGGAGATACCCAGGCCACTCTGGAAGTGCTAGTGTGTTATATATGGAGATAAAGGCTTCCATATATAATACTGGCACTCTCCAGTATTATTCATTCAGTGCCAGGTTAAAAAACGAGGCCTTGCACATGCTGCACACGTGCTACACTTGGAGCTTAAAGCTTACATGAAAGACGCAAAAGCCCTGGTTAATAAAATAATTCATTTACACCTATACCAAGAAACATAGTGCAAAAATGTAAGTTGAGTTTGTGAGATCCTAGTCTTTGATTCTGACTTTGGGGATGTTTCTGGACCATATCCAGTGGTGCCCCAGGAGTTATTCCTGGCTCTGTGCTCAGGCGTGACCTGTGGCAGTGCTCTGAATTGAAAGGCAAAGACAAGTGCCTTACCTCCTGTACTGTATCTTCAACCCAAGTCCTATAATTAATACCAGGCCTAAGATGAGGCTCAGAGGCAGAGCACTTGACCTTTCATTTGTAAGTCCTTGGGTTTCATTTCTTGCACAAAAAAAAATTAACTCTAAATATGCAGAGTTACAGCCGTTTGGAAAAACACACAGGGGAAAAACAAAATGAAAATTACCTGTGTATGGGGCTGGAGAGAGAATTCGGAGAGGGCACTTACCATGAACACAGCCAACCTAGGTTTAAATCCCTGGCATCCTACATAGTCACCTGAGCACCACCAAGAGTGATTCCTGAGTGCAGAGCTAATAGCACTGAATAAGTATGGCCCCAAAATAAAAACACAAAAATTACCTATGTCTATCTCACAGCTTTCATATCAACTCATCAGATCAACCTCACAACCTCACAAATACTGGAACAGATGCAAGTCAAGCTGCTAAAATTCATGGGTACACAGCTCTTCCAGCCCAGGGGTAATCCTAGGAGAGGTGCAGGCCAAGTCCCCACTCTGCTGAGACCCAGCAGGCCCATCCAACACCCCATAGCTGCTGGCATATTGGCTCATGGGTCTTGCTCCACTAATCCTAAAGTTCCTAGAGCATGAGGCCATGTGATACCTTCCAACTCCAAAACAATAACATTCCAGTTGGAACATAGCAAATCCAATGGGAAAGGGCTGGAGTCATAGCACAGCAGTTAGGGCATTTGCCTTGTAAGCCGCTAACCCGGGTTCGATCCCCAGCATCCCATATGGTCCCCCAAGTCTGCCCGGACTGATTCCTGAGTGCAGAGCCAGGAGTTACCTCTGTTCACAGTTAGGTATGACCCAACCACCCTCTGCAAAAAGTCCCCTAAGTTCAATGAGCAAAAAACAGAAATGTAGCTCAACTAACAACAAACAGCTCAATAAATCTTTAGACGTGAAAAATAATTTTCATAATTTTCTTTTACTGAACTATTTTTGATATTTCATTCACCATTTTAACAAGTAATATAAAATAGAATATCTTGTGCCGGCCAGAGAGGCAAGTTTGGGGAGTGGATGGGAATCTGGGGGCAACGGTGGAAGGAACGTTACACTGATGGTAGGATTGGTGTTAGAACACTAAATGCCGGGAGCCGGGAGGTGGTGCAGGAGGTAAGGTGCCTGCTGCCTTGCCTGCGCTAGCCTTGGACGGACCACAGTTCGATCCCCTGGTCCCCATATGGTCCCCCTGCCTGCCAGGAGCGACTTCTGAGCACATAGCCAGGAGTAACCCCTGAGCATCACTGGGTGGGGCCCAAAAACCAAAAACCAAAAAAAAAAAAAAAAAAAAAAAAAAAAAAAAAAAAAAAAAAAAAAAAGAACACTAAATGCCTAAAACTGTATTATGGATCACTTTGTAAACCAGGGTGTTCAAAGTATTAAAAAGAGTTAAAAAAATTTTAATTACCGTATCTTGACACCAATCATGAAAAGCAGCCAACTTGGACAAAGGTCACGAGATGCCTAACACACACTTAGCAGAGCCCTGCAGCAAAGTACTTTACCCAACACCTGAGAGCCAGTAAACTACCTGAGAACCAGTGAACAGTGAGCGGGCACTTCAGCGCTCCCAAGAGGAGGCAAGGCAGCCCTATTGGAACAAGACGGGAGCAATAGCAGCCTCATGTGCAATAGAGGCACTCTTGGTGTTTTCCCTTAAAAAGGGTACTTTTCCAGGGATCTGGGTGGGAGCTGCTATGAGATTATATTTTTGAAAAGGAGGAAACCATCTAACCATGGGCAAAGATGAACTATCTGTTACTGACGTGTTACTGACACTCTAAAATGACCTTTGCATGACTGCACATCACTGAAGCATATGACTCCACCTTGTATAGTCTACCAGTCCCTTACTGTTGAGCATGTGGCACTTCCAGTTTGTCCCTGCTATGATTAACATAATGTTCCACTTGACATAACCCATCATCAGATCTGGTTTTTCTTTAGAATAAACACCTACAAGTGTAATTCCTGGGTAAGTATGTACTAACAGGTTCAGGTTTTAAAATATTCCCAAACTGCCCTCCATCAACATGTGTGTAAGCACCTTCTCTCACAGAATTGCACAAGGGCCCTTCACCTCCATGCTAGTGGAGAACATTTTACTCTTGTCTGTGACTCAGTTAAGAATAGAGTTTTCTGGGGCCCGGGAGATAGCATGGAGGTAAGGCGTTTGCCTTTCATGCAAAAAGGTCATCGGTTCGAATTCCGGTGCTCCATATGGTCCCCTGTGCCTACCAGGAGCAATTTCTGAGCATGGAGCCAGGAGTAACCCCTGAGCACTGCCGGGTGTGACCCAAAAAAACAAAAAAAATAAATAAATAAAAAAGAATAGAGTTTTCTCTGTATCACTGAACATTTTCTTTCCGGCAGTGCTCAGGGCTCATTCTTCGCTCTGCACTCAGATCATTCCTGGCAGGGCATTAGGGACCATATGAGGTATCTCTGGGTCAGATACATGCAAGGCAAGGCAAGTGCCTTATCTGATAGACATTCAAATTCACATCTATTTCCCTCCCTCCCTCCTCCTTCTTTCAGCTCTTCCTTCCTTCCTACCTTCTTTCTTTTTTTCCTCACTTCCTCATTTCCTCCCTTCTTTGCTTCTTTTTATTTATTTTTTTTGGGGGGGGGACACCCCAGCAGTGCTCAGGGCTTATTTCTGGCTCAATATTCAGTAATCATTCCTGGTAAGGCTTGGGAGACCATATGTATGGCACATCAGTGATGAAGCCTGTGTTGGTCACATGCAAGGAAAGCATCTTCTCTACTCTTCCTTTCTGGCTCATTAAGAAAGTGGCATGATGGTATGGTTGCTGACATTTCAAGTACACTGGCAGGAAGCCCATCTCTACCAGTGGCCCACCCCAGTTGTTTGACTGCATCAGTCATCAATGACCACCCATTCATCCCCCACGGCGAAGGAGGTCCACAGTGACTATCGAGAAGACTTCTGGAAAGCTTCAACAAGGGTGGTGGAAAGTGCTTGCATAAGGCTTGCTGTTTATTTAGCAGGTAGTAAGCCCTCAATAAAAAACAGCTATCATTATGAACTAACACTTACTAAACACAGGCACTGGACATGGCACCAAGTCGCTACACTGAGTCAGAGGAACAAGGGCGTGATGTGATTTGGACTGTGATGTCCAAAGACAATATGGAGATTAGCTTTTCAATTGTTTAATTTCTGTGTTTTTCTTCTTTTCTTAGTTATCATTAGAATTCTTTACATATCAAGACTATCAACCTTTTGCCAAAGACAACAAATATTATTTCCAGTTAGTCTTGCCATTTTGTTTTGTCTTTTTTTGCCTTATGGCTTTGGACATAAGGAAAATGGCCAAATTTTTCCATGCCCAGTAGAAATTAGGGCTTGCTCCTGGCTCTGTATTCAGAAATCACTGCAGGTGGAGTTTGGGGAATCACATGAGGTGCAGAGATGGGACCTAGATTGGCTGAGTGCAAGCCCCATCTGTTAAGTACAGATCTTTTTCTTTCTTTCCTTTTTTTTGGGGGGGAGGGGTTCTTTTGGTTCACACCTGTCAATGCTCAGGGGTTACTCCTGGCTCTATGCTCAGAAATCATTCCTGGCAGGCTCGGGGACCATATGGAATGCCGGGATTTGAACCACTGTCCTTCTGCATGCAAAGCAAATGCCCTACTTCCATGCTATCTCTATGGTCCCTGTACATATCTTTTTACTTTGATAAACTTACACCAATGAATCTCAAAGAAACTGCTAATGGTAATTCAATTTTAAAAATTCATTAAAAAGAGTGAAAAAGAAAAAAATAGCTAAGGTGAAATGCAACTGTAACAAAACAGGACAACTCATGTACATGACCAATGCATTAAGGATTCATGAGGGGTGGAGAGTGGTGCCTGAAAAGCCAGAGTCCCCTCTAAAGGAGTAACAAGCTGCCTAGCACAAGCCAGGTGCTGTCCCATGCAGGGACGTGAACCCAGTACTAACAGAGCCTCATTTATTTTTTATTTTTTGCCTTTTGGGCCACACCCAGTGACACTCAGGGATTACTCCTGGCTATGTGCTCAGAAATCACTCCTGGCTCGAAGGACCATATGGGATGCCGGGGGATCAAACTGCAGTCTGTCCTAGGTCACCAAGTGCAAGGCAAACAAACACCCTACTGCTTGCACCACTGCTCCAGTCCCCAAAAATTCAAACTTGTAAGTAAAATTTTTATCTTAAAATCAGACACAATTTTCAAAAGGTCAACTAAATAAAGCAATGCAAGTAGGCTGGGAAGTGTTCACAGGGCTGAAGCAAATGCTGTGTTTTGTTTTTATTCTTATTTGGGGCCATATCCATTGGTGCTTGACTCCGTGCTAAGGGATCAAGAGCTCTGGTACTGCCTGACCAGGTAAGATCCAAAAATCAGACAAAAAATAAAAAAATTAAAAAAATAAAAGATCCCAAAATCAACAGATCAGAACATATGTGCCAGTCTGACCCAATCACAGTGCCATCATTCTGCAATTACTCTTGTGTGTATGTGCATGTATGTATACGTAAATATGTTGTGTTTGTGTACATGTGTGTGAGCATGTCTGTGCGTGTACACTAGCATGTATTGCCAGTAATTAAACCCAGACCCAATGAACCATTCTCTAGCTGCAACTTCCTTTTCTAAATGTTTCTTATTATGTATTTATTTGTGGGTGGTTTAATCCTTTTCTAAATGTTTTTAAAGATGCATTTACCAGATTAGGAAAACATCTGACTATAATCAAAATGAGGGGCTCTGAGAATTAACAAATTACAATGCACAGGCCCTGTATGTAGTCAACCCTAGTTCAATTCCTAGAACCTCATGGAACCCCAAACACCATCAAAACAACCCTTAAGCACAGAGCAAGGAATAGTTCCTAAAGCATTACCGGCTCTGCTGTAAACCCACGAACTCCAAAAACTGCTTTTGAGTTTTAAGTAAAGAGAATGAAAAGATAAATTATAGACCAGGAAAACATATTTGTAAAAACACATGATCTAATAAACTGGTATAACAGGAACTCTTAAAATTCAACTATAAGAAAACAATGCAATTAAAAAATCAGTTAAAGATCAAAAGTGACAACATACCAAATATTGATGGGAAATAAGAACAGGAAAACATGCTTGTCATTGCATCATCAGAAAATTGCAGATGAAAACAACAGTGAGATGTTAGGACACACCTATCAAGAATGGCCAAAGTTCAAATCAGTGACAGTACCAAATGCTGGCTAGGATGTGGCACAAAAGGAACTCTAATGGATCGACCAATGACCAATGACCTGGCAAGTTTGGAATTCAGTTTGTAATTTCTTACTAAAGGAAATATACTATATGATCTAGAAGTCAAGACCATTGCTATTAGTACAGTACGCTAAATAATTACTCTTTAAAACTGGCTTTAGAGACTTGTGCCCATATAAAAAAAAAAAAACCTGTGCACAGAAGTTATATTAGTTTGATTCATAACTGGCAAATAACCAGAAGTAACCAAGAAACCTTTCTCCAGCAGGTAATTTGATCACTGCTACCTCCAGTATATTCACTAGAATGAGTGAAAAAACTCATTTTTCATTCAGAAAGATATACTAAAGTCAAGAAAATAAATACTTGAAGAATCTCTGAACCAATGAACTAAATGAAAATGTACTAAATGAAAAAAATGCCAATTACTGTGTAATTCTAACTAACATTCTGAGAAAGATAAACTATGAAAACAGTTAAAAAGAAAAAAAAAGAGGGGACTGGAGCAATAGCACAGTGGGGAGGATGTTTGCCTTGTATGTGGTCAACCCAGGTTCAATCCTCAGCATCCTATATGGTCCCCCGAGCAACAATAGGAATAATTCCTGAGTGCAGAGCCAAGTATAACCCCTGAGTACTACCAGGTATGACCAAAAACAACATTGTGGTGTATCTATACAGATTATAACAAATGTGCTATTCTAATAGGGTATTGGGAAAAAATACTCTGCATTTCATGTTCAATTCTGCTGTAAACCTAAACAAATCTCCCCTATAAAAGGGTATTTTAAAAAATCAAGACTGGGGTCGGGCGGTGGCGCTGGAGGTAAGGTGCCTGCCTTGCCTGCGCTAGCCTAGGACGGACTCAGTTCAATCCCCCGGTTCCCTATATGGTCCCCCAAGCAGGAGCGACTTCTTTGCGCATAGCCAGGAGTCACTGGGTTTTTTGGCCCAAAAGCCAAAGGAAAAAAAAAAAAAAAAAAAAATCAAGACTAGGGGACCGGAAAGATAGTAAGGTGTTTGTCTTGCATGCAGCAGACCTGGATTGATCCTGGGTACCCAATATGGTTCCCCAAGTCTGCCAGGTACTATCTCTGAGAGCTGAGCCAGGAGTAACCCCTAAGCACTGCTGGGGATGACCCCAAAACTCAAACCACTCCCCCCACAAAAGAAATAATTTCTAAGAGCAGAGCCAATAAGCCTTGAGCAATACTGGCTGTAGCCCCAAAACAAAACAAAACCAAAAAAAAAAATCAGACTATATTTTTTATTTTTTATTACTATCTTTAACTATCCCTTATTCATGGAACCGAACGTGAACAGTAGAATATGTTTTCCCAAGTCTCTAGCTTCCTTCACTGAATATTTCACCCTTTTCTCAAAGGCTGTTGTGTTGTGCTACCAGATCTACCCACTAAGTCAATCCCATTCCTCTCACCACACCACACCTTCCCTTAGGGAACAATTCCTGCCCCTGCTATGGTAGGTGACTGGGCACAGTGGACAGCACTAGGCAGTGTGGCAGCCCTGACTGGGAGTCTCTCCTTAGGACTTTTTGTGTCACTTAGAAAAGTCATTTTCCTCTCTGATGATGGCCAGCAGAAAAATAGAATATCAACACCCACACATCCTCTTCCTCTAGCTGCAAAAGGAAAATCTATCAGCAACATAGCAAAGAGCAAGATCAGGGAAGCCTAGGCATTTAAGCCTCCTCTGGAGTCAGAGAAACAAAAATTAGCCCAAGGGTAGCCTTCCCTACCTGACAAGATTAATGCCTTTGTTTAGTATCTACTTGTACACCAAGATGATTTTCTTTGCGCATAAAAAAATCTTGATTAACATAAACAATCTTTGAATATGTGAAATTCACTTTTTATGTAGTCTGGGGGTCACACTGCATGCTCCCAAGACATCCACAGCACATGCTAGGCAGTATAAGGGATGGACCCCAAACTTCTGGCTTGCAATGCACAAGCACTAGCCCTGTAATCTCATGTATTAAAGTCTTGCACAAAGTTGGGTGAGATGTAAGCTTTCTTTTCAGATCTACTGATAATTTCTGTCTGTTCTAGGACTCGGATTACCCTTTTATATTCTTTGTAACTATAAATAGATGATAGTACAAAACCAAACTCTCCCTCAAAGAGCTTTCATTTTCAAAACGTTCTTTCCTGTTTATTCCTCTACATACTCTTTATAAACATTTTAACAAGTCACTCTCCCCCTCCCAAAAGATATAAAATACATCTTTATTTTATCACATTGGTTGATCAGCTCAATCAGTTGATTTGACATTATCAAATCGTAAATGTCACCACTTATAATACTCATTAGTTTGGGGTTTTGTTGTGTTAGTTTTTAAACATTTCTGGCATGTTTTATCTTTGTGTGTGTGTGTGTGTGTGTGTGTGTGTGTGTGTGTGTGTTTTATGGGTTTTAGCATATTTTATCTGTGTGTGTGTGTTTTCAGGGTTTGGTTTGTGTGTGTATGTGTGTGTTTGTGTGTGTGTGTGTGTTTTCAGGGTTTGGTTTCATAACCAGTAGTGCTCGGGGATCACTCCTTGAGATGCTTGGGGGACAATATTGCATGCAGGAATTGAAATTGGCTCCTGGCAGGGCAAGTGCCCTACCCATTTTCTCATTTCTTTTACAGGTCACACATGGCTCATGCTCAGTGGACACTCCTGGCTATACTTGAGGGACAATGTGGTATCAGGGATCAAACAGCCTCCAGTATGCAAAACCCATGTTGAACCTGTTGTTGTAATCTCTGTATCCTAATATTTCTTTCATTTCATGTTACATAGAAAAGCATATAACTTCTCTTTTAATTGTTTTGTTTTGGTTTTACTACTGACTGTCTTCAGAAATTACTTCTGCCAATGCTTGGGGGACCATATGGATGCTGGAATCAAACGTGGGTAGGCTGTGTGCAAGGAAAGTGTCTTATCCACTGGACTATCTCAAGCCTCTCTAATCACTTTTTGCATGTTTATTTTATAACCAACTGATTTCTAGCCCTACTTCCTAAAGTAAAATTACCAAGATATGGTGAAATAATGCAAGTACGAACAGTTACCCATTGTCTTATTCTTGGCTTTATAGGAAGCATTTCCAGTGCTGTATACAATAAATACATTTCATTAAAGATTTCCCTCAGAGCTACTTTTTTTTTTCTTTTTCTTTTTTGATTTTTGGGTCACACCAGCAGCACGGTTAGTCTTGGCTCTGCGCTCAGAAATCTCTCCTGGCAGGCACGAGGGACTGTATGGGATGCCAGGATTCGAACCACCATTCGTCCTGAATCAGCTGTGTGCAAGATAAACGCCCTATCGCTGTGCTATCTCTCTGGCCCCCTCAAAATTAATTTCAACAAACATCTATTACAAAGGCAAGGGAAGTGGTCCTCTGGAGGAAGTAGTGCTGAAAGGTGGTAGTGTTATGCATGAAATACTATCAGTTAAAGAGTATTGTAAAATTGGGGCCAGAGCGATAGATAGCCCAGTGGTAACGGGTTTGCCTTGCACGAGACCAACACAGGACGGATGGTGGTTCGAATCCAGGCATCCCATATGGTCCCCTGTGCCTGCCAGGAGCGATTTCTGAGCACAGAGCCAGGAGTAACCTCTGAGTGCTGCTGGGTATGACCCAAAAACCCAGCCCCCCCAAAAAAGAGCATTGTAAAATCACCATGCCTAAAAATTTTTAAGTGCCTGTCACAGAGGGAGGCCAATATGTGGGAGGGAAACTGAGGACATGATGGAGGGAGGTGTCCGATGATTAAAGGACTGTTGTTGGAACACCGTATGCCTGAAACTCAATCATAAATAGCTTTGTAAGTCATGGTGCTCAATAATATTTTTTATATTAAACATCTATTACAAGGGGCCGAAGCTGTGTCGCAGGGCATAAAGCGTCTGTCTGCCTTGCACGTGCTAGTTTAGGATGGATTACAGTTCGATTCCCTGGTGTCTATATGGTTCCCCAAGCCAGGGCCAATTTCTGAGCATATAGCCAGGAGTAACCCGAGCATCACCGGGTGTGGCCCAAATACCAAAAAACAAAAAAACAATCTATTATATATTTTTGCAAGAATAAAGTGATGTGGTTGCTTTTTCCTTTAACGTCAGAAATGATGACAATGGCTATGACAATTGAAAAATAAAAGCTATAGGTGAGCGGCTGATGTGATAGCAAGCAGTAGGGAACTTGCCTTGTACTTAGCCATCTTGGGTTCAATCCTAGGCATCCCATGTGGTCCCAAGTACCACCAAGAGTAATCCTTGAGTACAGAGCCAGGAGTTACCCCTGAGTGTGTGGTGCAAAAAAAGCTATCGCTGAAGGAAAGAGCTCAGTGGGGTGACTTGCAGAAGCCCAAGTTCTATTCAGAACATAACTGGGAATAGCAACGGAGCACACGGAGGATATGGTCCCCAGTAAAAGCAAGTAAATATATATATAGAAGCTTCTGGCCAGAAAGATGGTATAGGGGCTAAATGTACTAAACTGATTTCATAGTTTTTGTGCTTGCTTTGCATATAGCCAACAACAATTTGATCCCTAACACTGTGTATGGTTCCCCGAGTCTTCAGAGTGGTGATCTCTGAGGACACAACCAGAAGCAAGCCCTAAGAGCTACTGGATGTGGCAAAATAAGTAAATAAAATAAAAGCTACAGGGAGAAAATTCAGTGACTAAAGCAGGCAAGCATGAGGCTGGTATTTTGACCCTCAGCTCTGCTATGACCCCCAAAGCCACAAGCAATTCGTGACACAAGGGACTTGGTGTGCAGGCACAGCTAAAACAATGCACTAGCACCACAGGTAGAAAAGCACCTTCGGCCAGACCCACACAACCTTCTAAGTAAGTGAATGTTCTAATTGTGGAATCAAATGTGTGCCCCCTGTCATACACTACAACCAGAAAGTGGGAGAACTCCCCAAATCAAGAATGTAACCCCTGAGTAGTGGTGCAGCTGATATCACAACCAAAAGCATGTGTATGAGCCTCTGGTTAGTGTGATCACATCAACAGATACATGCATCAGCGAGGAAAAAACGTATAAAATAAAAAGTACAACTCAAAGAGTGTGGCTTCCCTCTAAAAACATTTCATCAAGCCTTTTAGGGGCCGGAGCAATAGCACAGCCGGAAAGGGCTTTGTGTTGCATGCAGCTGACCAGGGTTCGATCCCCAGCATCCTATATGGTCCACAAAACCTGCTCAATAGTAATATCTGAGCATATAGAGTCAGGAGTAACCTCTGAGCACTGACAAGTATGGCCCAAAAAAACTAACAACAATGGGGCCGGAGAGATAGCATGGAGATAGGGTGTTTGCCTTGCATGCAGAAAGATGGTGATTTGAATTCCGGCATCCCATATGGTCCCCCAAGCCTGCCAGGTGTGATTTCTGAGCATAGTATCAGGAGGAACCCCCCGAGTGCTGCCTGGTGTGACACCCCCTTCCCCAAAAAAATAACAACAACCAAACAAAAATTCACTTAAATTATAACAATAGGCCAAAGTGATAGTACAGTGGATATGGCGCTTGCCTTGTACGTAACTGACCCGGGTTTGATTCCTGGCACCCCAAATGGTCCCCTGAGACTGCCAGGAATATCCCTGAAGAAAAACCTGAGCATCTCCAGGTGAGTGGGGAAAACAAAAACACAAATCAAAACCCAAAAACCTATACTAATAAGAACTTTAAGGTCACAGGTCCAGAGAGCTAGTACAACAGGTAGGGTGTTTGCCTTGCACGCAGCAATCCTGATTTGGTCCCTGATACCCCATATGGTCGGTCCCCTGAGTCTGCCAGGAGTAGTCCTGAGCACTGCTGGATATGGCCCAAAACCCAAAGTGGGGAAAGTCATACAAAAAGCTATAATCCTGGTAGCGAGATAGTACAGCAGGGAAGGCTGACTCAGGTTCAACCCCTAGCACCCTATATAGCCCCTGAGGACTGCTAGAAGTGAGTGAACTCTGATTGCAGAGTGAAGAGTAAACCCTGAGCTCCACCAGGTGTGGCCCAAAAACAGAGGCAAAGTCAGTCCTAATAAGTCATTTCCCCCACATTCCTCCACAAGTACTCAATGGTTACTCCCAACTCAAAGGTCACTCCTGGCAGTGCTCATTGGGCCATGCAGTGCTAGAGATCAAACCAGGGACTCCAACATGCAAACACAAACTAGCCCTCTGAAACCTCTATTCCTCCTAATACACCCATCAAAAGGCAAGGAAACTCACTGAGAGCCTAACGATCAAGTTCCCACTTCAGTGCCACAAAACCCAAAGCAGAACCAGACCTGAGGACCTGATCTCACTTGAACATGGTAATCATTGAGACCTCAAAGATAAAAATACTTTCAAATTCCCGGTTCAGACTTGAACTGACTGAAGTTTCGAAAGTTAGTAACTAGCCTGGATCTCCCTGCCTGGATAAACTAGCCAAAGGTTAACCAAGAGGTTAACTCCAAGTCATTTCAACAAACAACTCAAATATCAACAGATCATACAACCACCTCCAAAAGTCACACAAGTCTGCTTCCTATTTTTGTAGTGTGCTACATTAAAAAAAGAAATAGTTTCTATATTATATTCTTTTAAGTTGTAGTCTAAGCAACATGTTTGTAATTGTGTTAACATTTATAGTTATGGTAGAGCTATTAGTAGTAGCCTGCAAAACAATAACAACAAAACCACTGTGAGGGGCGGGGCAGTGGCGCTGGAGATAAGGTGCCTGCGCTAACCTAGGACGGACCACGGTTCGATCCCCC
>PVKC010025582.1:0-16430 GCA_004027635.1 Crocidura indochinensis
AATAAAATTGCTCTCTGGATAGGAGAGATAGTACCTGGGTTATGGTGCTTGTCTTGTATCCTATGGACCCCAGTTTGAATCCAAACTGATTGGTCCCCTGAACACCACTTGATGTGCCTCTCCACAATAACTTGCTCTCTAAATCAAAGTAAGACCGAGAAGAGAAAAGTGTGGCTCACTCAGTTCCAGCTGTCCTAATACTGAAGGTCAGTGGGTGGGTAGAGTAAGGTTAGACATGAGAGGCCTTATGACTTGGTGGGAGAGGCACATCAGACATGCAGCTCTGGCTTTTCCTGCCATCAAGTTTATGCCCATCATGGGTTTGGGCATGCCCTTCATTGGGTTCTATAGATTTAGACTATAAACTTGCATCCTTTTAGTAAGGACATCTCTTTTCCTGCCTCCTGTATGACACCTTCCAATTTTAAGAGCATCTTTTGCATCACGCCCACCGATTCCCTTTCAGCCTCCCCTTGATTTGGGGAGCCATAGGCCATCATCTTTGAATAGAGTCAGAGGGCAGATTTTTCTGGTCTCTTGTGTGCACTTTCAGAGGCCTTGAGATCTAATTAAAATCTTTATCATTTGGGGTGGGGGGTTGGACCACAGCCGGTTGTGCTCAGGAGTTATTTGGGACCCCTAGAGAAAGTGGTACCAGGTATTGGACTCTGGTCAACTCTGTGCAATGCAGGTGCCTTAATTCTTGTATTAGCTTTCTGATTCCAGGTTCTTGGTTTTGGGCCCTACTGGGCTACGCTCATGGCTTATTCCTGGCTCTGTGCTTAGGGGTTACTCCTTGTGGGACTTGGGGAACTGTATAGTGCTGGGGATCTCCATAGTGCTGTGACTCAAATTTGAGTTGGCCATGTGCAAGGCAAGAGCCTTAGTCCCTGCACTATTTCTCTGACCTTGAATCTTTATTCCTAAGAATAGAGGGACCAGGGAGATAGTACAGTGGGTAGGGGATTTGCCTTGCGCAGGTCAACCCAGATTGGTACCAATGATCCCATATGGTCCCCTGAGTGTGCCAGGAGTAATTCCTGAGTGCAGAGTCAGGAGTAACCCCTGAGCACTGCTGGGTGTGGCAAAAAAAAAAAAACCAAAACACTCCCTTGACATCACTGGCACAGGCATGAAACCCACTCTTTACATGAACAAGGAGAACTCAGGGTTGTCTGATAGAGACCTTCAGGCTTTATCTGCTGCCTTCTTTTCCCATCCCAACATCCATCCTGTGACCTCCAGTAGACTTCTTTCTTGGTTTCCATACATCTGGTCTCCCAGCCAATTTTCTATTTTTTTGAGTGTCACACCTGGTAATCCCTGTCTCTGCACTCAGGAATCATTCCTGGTGGGTTTGGGAGTCCATGTAGTAATTGGGAGTTGAACCTGGATCGGCCACGTACAAGGCAAACCTCCTACCCACTATGCTATCACTCTGCTGCCACTTCTGTTTTATGCTTGGGCCTCCCCCAAGAGGAGAGAGGAGCACTTTTCTCTTCCAAACCCATGCGATAGGGATTCCATTCTAGTCACTTCTTGATACCCTTTAGGTCCCCAGAGTTGGAACTGCAGTCACCACTATTCTGACATGCATGACTGGCTTGGTCTTCTGCTCCTTCTACAGGCAAAGGTTCTATGGTTACATTTCCTCCACTATACCCTGTCATTGGATGTGGCTTACCACAGTGCCACACTTGAATCTTTTGTGTTTCCAGGTTCTGTAGATTCCCGCCCATCTCCAGCAGCTTTCTGACTCTATTGAATCCATGACTAGCCCCACCCTCAACCCTTTTCACTGAAGTCAGCAGCCACATGTCTAATCCAATCCTCTGGCTTCTCAGCATAATTTTTCCACTGGTTCTCCCTTTCCTTTCCTTTTTTTTTTTGGCCACACCTGGCAGCACTCAGGGGCTACTCCTTTCTCTACGCTCAGAACTGGAAGCCTGGAGACCATATGGGATGCAAGGATTTGAACCATTGTCTTTCTGCATGCAAGGCAAATGCCCTACTTCCATGCTATCTCTTCGGCCCCCCCTTTTCTTTTCTTTTCTTTTTGGTCACACATGGCAGTGCTCAGGGGTTACTCCTGGCTCTGTGCTCAGAAATTACTCCTAGCAGGCACAGGGGACCATATAGGATGCCGGCGATTGAACCCGGGTCAACCTTGTGCAAGGCAAATGCTCTATCCACTACTCTATTGCTCCATATTTTTTTGTGTCTGTGTTTTTTGGGGTCACACCCAACAGTGCTCAGGGGTTACTCCTGGCTCTATGCTCAGAAATTGCTCCTGGCAGGCTCAGGGGACCCTATGGGTGCCGGCATTCGAACCACCATCCTTCTGCATTGCAAGACAAACACCCTACCTCAATGCTATCTCTCTGGGCCCTATTGCTCCATCCCCTGTATATTGTTGTTGTTGATTTTTGGTTTTTGGGCCAAACCCATTGATGCTCAGGGATTACTCCTGGCTATCAACTCAGAAATCGCTCCTGGCTTAAGGGACCATATGGGACGCCCAGGATCCAATCGAGGTTTATCCTGGATCAGCCATGTGAAAGACAAACACCCTACCGCTGCGCTATTGGTCCGGTTCCCCCCCTTTTTTTTCTTTTTAAATTTTATTTATTTTGGTTTTTGGGCCACACCTGGCTGTGCTGAGAGTTAACTCCTGTCTCTGCACTCAGGAATCACTCCTGGTGGGGCTGAGGGGACCATCTGGGGTACCAGGAATTGAACCTGGGTCAGCCTTGTGCAAGGCAAGTGCCCTACCTGCTGTACTATCGCTGCAGACCAAGTTTCAGTTTCTCACTGGGACCAACACAGCAGCTTCCTGACTAAACTCACTTTTTTTTTTTGGATGTGGGGGCTTGGGTTTGGTATTACAACTGGCAGTCCTCAGGCACTGTTCCTACTCTGTGCTCAGGAGTGACCTTTAGTGAAACTTTGGGGACCACATATGATGTTAGCCATTGAACAATTGTCACCACATGCAAGACAAATGCCTTGTCTCTTTTTGGTTCCTTAAAGTTCTATCTCTGACACCTTTCACCTACACAAGGTCAGACCATTGCCAATGTACATACAAATCTGACTTTGCTACTGCCCTGCCTGCAACTCTTCATGGACTGTTGCAATATCTGTAATCACAGACTTAATTTTTCTGCAGTACAGTGCCCTAGCTCTTCACACACGTGAAACATACACTCTACTGCTGAGTCATATCTCCTGGTCTATAGTCATGAACTAACTAGCGTCCCATCAATAAAATGCATAGGATGTTTTTATTTTATTTATTTTTTTGGTTTTTGGGCCACACCCGTTTGACACTCAGGGGTTACTCCTGGCTATGGGCTCAGAAATCGCTCCTGGCTTGGAGGGACCATATGGGATGCCAGGGGATCGAACTGCAGTCTGTCCTACGCTAGCGCTTGCAAGGCAGACACCTTACCTCTAGCGCCACCTCTCCGGCCCTCTGGGATGTTTTTAAAGGAATATAAAATGGGTATTTATTAAAATCCTGCAAATGGTGCCAGACAGAAAGCCCAGAAAGGCCAGATAGTTCGATGCTAAGGAGTGACACTGTGACTCAGCAATGCTGAGGGTCCCCAGAATGGCACTAGCATGGCCCCGGAGTCTGTGAAGTGTAGGGGACTGAACTCAGCTCAATCCTGAGCCCTTGGGGTCACCTATCTCTGACTCACATCATTTTAGTGGTGGTGTTCACCAATATTGCATCCGTTGCAACACATACTGGGCTGTGTTGTGGTCAGAAATCACTAGCAACAATGGAGCTCAGACAGCAGAGCTTCTGGATTTTACTTAGAGCATGCTACAATGCTGGAAATAAACTCAGGGCCTCATACTGCAAGGCAAGTATTTTAGCCATTAACTCCCATAACTAACTTTTTTTTTTTTTTGCTTTTGTTTCCTTGGACCACACCCAGCAGTGCTAAGTGGTTACTCCTGTCTCTGCTCTCAGAAATCACTTCTGGCAGGCTCAGAGGACATATGGGATGCCAGGGATTGAACCAGGTCGACTGTATGTAAGGCAAACACCCTATACACTGTGCTATCGCTCTGACCCATCCATAACTAAGATCTTTTTTTTTTTTTTTTTTGGTTTTTCGGACCACACCCGTTTGATGCTCAGAGGTTACTCCTGGCTAAGTGCTCAGAAATTTCTCCTTGCTTGGGGGGACCATATGGGACGCTGGGGGATCGAACTGTGGTCCTTCCTTGGCTAGTGCTAGCAAGGCAGACACCTTACCTCTAGCGCCACCTCGCCGGAACCCATAACTAAGATCTTGATTACAACCTCATGAGATAACCAGAGCCAATACCAACCACTCAGCTGTTTCCAAATTCTTGATTTTTTTTGAACAGTGAGATTATAAATACTGCTTTATAGTTGTTGTTTGGAGGTGATCATTTTTAGCAATAGATCCACTATCCTTTCTTCTTCTTCTTCTTTTTTTTTGGGGGGGGCTATTTCCAGCGGTGCTCAGGGGATACTCCTGGCTCTGTACTCACGCAGAAATCACTCCTGGTGGGTTTAGGGAATTATACAGGACGTGGAGGATTGAGTCCAGGTTGGCTTTATGTAAAGAAAGAGCTTTACTTTGTACTATATCGGTTTCTTTATTTTATTTTTTGGCCACACCTGATGATGCTCAGGGGTTACTCCTGGCTATGCACTAAGAAATCGCTCCTGGCTTTGGGGACCCTATGGAACACCGAGGGCTTGAACATCAGTCTGTCCTAGGCTAGCACGCGTAAGGCGGACACCTTATGGCTTGTGCTACCGCTCCGGCCCCTGTACTAGATAGTTTTTGGCCTATTACCCCTTACCTACTTATTTGACCACCGAGAAAATACTGTTTTACAAGGTCAACATTGTAGACTCTTATATAGAGGTGTAGGTGGGATTCCTAGGTTTGTATCATAATTTATTCACATCATTTTACTCTCTCCACTCCCCTGTCTCTCCATATACTTCCCTAGTGGACTCTAAACCTAGGAATCTCTATGAATGGAGTAGACATGCTGGTATACCTGGAAGCTCTATCATTAAATGTTCTGTATAAATGATGTTCTGTATGTTTGATCACATTTACACATAGATATTGTGTTGTTTTCATATAAAGAGTCCTAGAGTTGGTGTGGGGATTGTGAGGCCTTGAGACAGAAAGATTATCCAGTGGGGCTTACTCTAACCACATGAGCCCTTTAAAAGTGTAGAGAAGGGACCAGAAGGACAAAATAGTGGATAGAATGCTTGCCTTGCTTGTGGCTGACCTGGGTTCAATCTCCAGCACTGCTTATGGTCCCCCAAGCCATGCCAGGAATGATCTCTGAACATAGTGCTAGGAGAAAGTTCTGAGTATTGCAGGGTGTGGCTTAAAACCAAAACAACATGTATATACATATGCCTATACATGGATGGACATGGAAATCGTTATGCTGAGTAGAATGAGTCAGAGGAGAGGGATAGACATGGAATAGTCTTATCTGTGGGATATAAGAAAAAATAAGAGCATAGTAATAATATCCAGAGACAACAGAGATGAGGGTCAGGAGCATCGGCCCATGATATGAAGCTTGCCACAGAGTGGTGAGAGCAGTTAGAGTACTAACTACACTGACAACTACTATGACAGTGATATAGAGAGAAGCAGAATGCTTGTTCCCGAGACAGGCAGGGGGTGGGTGGTGGGAGGGAAATGGGAGACATTGGTGGTAGGAAAGTTGCACTGGTGAAGGGTGGTGTACATTCTACCACTGAAAGCCAACTATGAACATTTCTGTAACCATGGTGCTTTAATAAAGAAATTATTAAAAAAAACAAGAACACAAAAATAAGAAAAGTGCAAGGGTACTAAAAAGATACTTGCCTTGTATTTATTTGTCCTTGGTTCCAAAGCCTGACACCACACCTGGTTCCCTAAACCATCAGACACATCGGGCACTCCTAGCACAGAGTCAGGAATACCTCTGAGCACTGCCAGGTGTAGCCTGGTTTCCTGCTCTACTTCTCACCTTCAGTCACTCCCTACACTCACTACCACACAAAGCTCAGAGGAAGGCAGAGATTTGAGTATAAGAAGGATTCCATGTAGTGTTGCTATCTGGAGATGGAGGACAATTTGAGGACTGTGAGGAACCTGGAGGAATAGAGTGACCTTGGTTTGACAACCATCAAGGAAATGACAACCAGCAAGAAAAATCAACTACAACCGATTCTGCCCGTAACCTGACTGGGCTTGGAAGTGAATTCTTCTTCGCTTGTAGACAAGAATTCAGTTATGCTGACACCTTTGTATGCTCTAGGCATGGAACCCAATAGACTTGGAATTGTGAGAAATAAATTATTTGTCAAGTTTATTTAATAAAATAAACAAATTATTTAAATAAGTAAGCTTATTAAATTCTTTTAGATTATGTTTGTGGTATGTTGTCATTCAACAGTTAATACTTAATACATGAAGCTTTGTTTCTGAGCACCCTACATATTCAAAGAATATATCTAGCTCTTTTTTTTCTTTTTCCTCTCTCTCTCTCTCTCTCTCTTTTTTTTTTTTTGGCTTTTATTTTTGGGTCACACCTGGCAATGCTCAGAGGTTATACCTTGCTCTGCATTCAGGAATTTCTGCTGGCAGTGCTCAGGGGACCATATTGAATGCTGAGGATTGAACCTGGGCCAATGTGTAGAAGGCCTTGTACCCACTGTACTTTCTCCAACTTCCCCATCCTTTTTTTTTCTTTTCTTTTTGGCCACACCTTGTTGGTGGCCAGGGGATACTTCTAGCTCTGTGCATTGGATTTACTCCTGGTTGCATCTAAGGCAGGTATCTTGTCTTGTCCTTATTCAGCCTTTATTTATTTATTATTTATTTATTCAGTTTTTGTTGGCCACAACTGGTGGCACTCAGAAATCACTCCTGGCAAGCTCTGGGGGCCATAATAGGGATCGAACCCAGGTTAGCATGTGCAAGGCAAATGCTCTACTCACTGTGCTATTGCTCCAGCTCCTCAGCACTTCTTTTTTTTGTTTTTGTTTTTTGGGTCACCCCCAGCAGCACTCAAGGGTTACTCTTGGCTCTACGCTCAAAAATCACTCCTGACAGGCTTGGGGGGAATCATATGGGATGCTGGGATTCAAACCACTGTCCTTCTGCATGCAAGACAAATGCTTTACCTCCATGTAATCTCTCCAGCCCCTTCCTCAGCCCTTCTTAAATGAATAATATGAGGGAGGGAATATAACAACATAACAAGCAAAACAATAAAATATAACACAATATAACAATGATATAACATAACAATAATATAACATATAGAATATAAGAGAGAAAAGTTTGCCAGATGTATAAACCACATTGTGGCATTATTTAGCTACTTATAAAAATTTTTTTAGAAAATTATCTCAGGTTTATTTCTGGCATTTGCAGGGGCCTTGCTTGTAAATATACCATGTATCATGCAGTTTGCTTCTAGTGATGGTCACTACTGACCTCATTCTTCATTTTAGGGCACTGGGCACTATTTTCAGCATTGACCCATGCAGTGATCCCTAGTCAGTATTTTTTTGGCAATGTAGTTATAGTGTGGAAGTAAGATTTCAAGAATGTTTTATTCCAGGGCTGGAGAGATAGCATGGAGGTAAGGTGTTTGCCTTGCATGTAGAAGGATGATGGTTCGAATCTAGGCATCCCATATGTTCCCCCCATGCCTGCCAGGAGCGATTTCTGAGCGTAGAGCCAGGAGGAACCCCTGAGCGCTGCTGGGTGTGACCCAAAAACAAAAACAAAAAAAACAAAAAAGAATATTTTATTTATTTATTTTTGTTTTTGGGTCACACCCGGCAGTGCTCAGGGGTTACTCCTGGCTCCATGCTCAGAAATTGCTCCTGGCAGGCACGGGGGACCATATGGGGCACCGGGATTTGAACAGATGACCTTTTGCATGAAAGGCAAACGCTATTTATTTATTTTTGAATATTTTATTTCAGTATAACAAACTGAAGAATGTAAGATTACAAGCATACCTTTTTTTTTTTTTCTTCAGTTTTGCATACTTTTCTTGGGAGAGGGTGTGAAGCTCAGGGGTTATTCCTGGCTCTTCACTCAGCAATTACTTCTGGAAGTGCTGGGTGGCTATATAGGATCCGAGGGATTAAACCCTTTTGGTCATCTAGATACAAGGCAAGTACTTTATTCAAAGTTAATATGACTCCAGCCCCTAGATTTATACACTCTTGTGAGCAGCATCTGTCACTATCTGGTATCTCCTACTTCTGCAAGGGTCAACACTACCAAGTGAAATGACCTGTTTGTATGCCTGGATAAATTGGGTTCTATATATTAAAATCAGAGAATGCTACATTAATAGTCCAATAGTCACTAATATAACTGCCCATGGTACTAGCACTTCTACCAACAGTGGGTTAGGGCCTGGGGGAACAGTCAAAACAGTGATATAAACATTTAAAGCATTTAAAGTGAGTAATAGGGAGGTAAAACAAAAGGGCTAGAGTACACGCTTTGCATGTGGGAGTTCTGGGTTTAGTCCTCAACACTGCGTGATCTGCTGAACACTATTTGGTGTAATCACAAACCATAATGAATGTGGGCTTTTCTCTTTTATGCAAACCATTCACACATCTCACAGGATGTGAAACTAATGACTCAAGCCTAATTTTCTCATGGAAATAACTAACATGGGGTTTTCAGAACTACACATTTAGGGTCTAAAATGAGACTTTTAACATTTAATATGCCTAATTTTTGAGTTAGCACAGTTCAGAACCACATATTCCTTTATGAGACAGCCCTCTCTAAACCCCCATGGGGCTGAGAGGGGATAGCTTTTTGTAGGGATGGGGGAGTCACCTTGGAATCCCATTATGGTGGCCACATAGGGCAGGGTGACTAAGTGAAATCTTACCTTCAGGGCACATTTCTTCATTTACACCCAGCTGTGTGCAAGGTAAGGAGTACAGAGCCTTAAAACGCAGCAGGAGGGAGCTAGGGAGTCCATGGAGGTTTGTTGGTCCCATCCCAGTGCAGACAGAATGAGGCAGGAAAGATCACTCTATTTTCTCTCCTACATGACCCTCATGCTGCTTGTAGGACTTTGTTCCAGGAGTAAGAGTGCTCCATAGGAAAATGAACTGACAGTCAAAAGCTGGGGTTGAAATGTCAGGGTCACTGGCCCAGATTAGGCAAGCAGAGCAACCATGACCCTCTGAATTCGATCAGGGGTATTTGAACTGATTAACAGTACTGGGAAGGCTGAAGCTGATCATAGAGTGAATTTGTCTTAGATGTGGCCAACCCTAGCACCACGTATGGTCTCTGTGTCTACCAGGAGTAATCCTTGAGTGCAAATCTAGGAGTAAGCACTGAGCATAGTTGGGCATGGCTCAAAAACAGAAAAGCAAAACAAAGCAGAACAGAAAATCTGAAAAATTCAGAGTCCATAAATGAAAGGGGAAAGAAAGGGGAAACAGTACATTATAACCTTTTCTCCTGGCCTGTGCCCCCCAGTCTACATAAAGAGGTGAAGTGTTGAGCATGCAAGGATGGAAGAAACAGAGGATACTCTCCCTGGGGAGCTCATCCCCCACTCAAACCCCTTGTTTTCCCAATCCTTTGCCACCTCTGTTTAATGTCCAAAGTCCCAGGCACCGGACATGCCAGTTTCAACCTACTCAGACACACAGACCAGCACACAGGTTTGAACCTGCCCCTTTAACTCCCACCTTCTAGGGCTGTCCATACTCCCCACTTTTTAGGATACTGCCCCTTTCTTAGTCTTGGATCTGAACAAGAACCCAAGATTCAACCTTTTGATCTTCAGCAAGTAAAAGGGGGGAAATATACAAGGGAGGGGATGGAGGAAACCTAATATGTGTGTGGGAGATAGAGGGGTCGCTGATGTATTTAATATCAAGGCAAGAAGGGGCTACATGCAACCACCAATCACTTAGAAATGGGCTGCATACTATATCCCAGTTCTATTTTGCCCCAATCTTATCCTTTACCCCAAATTTAACCTAGTCTCAGGTCCAGCCTCCTCTACCATGACAAAGGAATATCAAGACCTTCAGCATCTGGACAGTGAGGAGAATGATCACCAGCTCAGAAAAGGTAAAGAGATGTACCCCCTACATTTCTGGAAGGCAAACATCACCCCTTCTCTGCTCCTGCTCATTCTGTGTTTCCGGAACTATCTCTGAGTTATTTCATTTACAGAGAGCCCTGGTTTTGAGCCATCTCTCTCTCTTTTTTTGGGGGGCCACACCTGTTTGATGCTCAGGGGTTACTCCGAGCTAAGCATTCAGAAATCGCCCCTGGCTTGGGAGGACCATATGGGACACCAGGAGATCGAATCGTGGTCTGTTCCTAGGCTAGCGCTTGCAAGGCAGACACCTTACTTCTAGCGCCACCTCACTGGTCTGAGCCATCTCTTTTGAGGAGGTACAGGGACTGGAGTACCTTTCTAGGCACCTCCTGATCTTCACCTGCCCACTCCCCAGGACTTTGGGGACAGCACAGAATCATGGGTGTGGAAGTAGTTAGGAGATTGTCTCTCTCCTCCTTTCTTCCTATACCTGTGAGTCTTGGCTGTGTGTGGAAGTATAGAAAGCATGTGTAGTTAGTACACAAAGCTGAGAGAGGCTGAAATCTTTCTGATCTTGAGAGCAGAAATACTGGGATAACTGAAGTTTTTTGGGGGTGGGAAGTGGCAGATGCTCTTTGATAATGAGAGAATGGGGAGGAACACCCCCATTCCAGTTCCCAAGGGACAGGGTTCTATAGACCCATCTTTTTTCTCTGCATCCAACCAAAGGGAAATGGGATTCTTGGGTATGGGGGCTAGAAAGGAGCCTCCTCTTGCCCTTTTTCTGGGGAGTCCCTCCTCAGTGTTGGTGTCCAACTCACTAATCTCCACCAACTCACAGTGACACAATCTAGCCACTAGATGGCAGCAAAAGCCAGGACCCTTTAGAGCTTGTGTCAATAGAGGGAAACTGGGCTCCAGAGCTCCTGACACTTCTATTTGGCCTTTTGGAATCATACACTGCCTTGATTTCTTCATCTATACAGACCCTTCCACTGGCCAGAGCAGCCCCCTCTCCTCACAGAGTCCCAAAATTCATCCTCCCTTCCCCCCCCTGACCCTTTCACCCACTGGTTTCCTCAACAGAGCTGCCTCCTTCCCCAACACTCTGTAAGCGCCTCTGCTCCAGTTTCCGGCTGCTCCTGCTCTCACTGGGCCTCAGCTTCCTGCTGCTGGTGGTGGTCTGTGTCATTGGATCCCAAAGTGGGTGCTCTATTGATGGGTTGGGACTAGGGGATGTTGGGCTCCTGGTGGGAGACTGGGGTGGGAGTGTTGTGATGGTGGATACGGTCCCCTCATTTTGTGCCCTCCATGCACTCCCTGTCCTCCTCAGACTCCAAACTGGAGGAGGAGATGCAGGCTCTGAGACTGACTTTCAGCAACTTTACAGAGGACATCGAGGGCAAGGTTAAGGGCCTGAACAACCAGGGTAAGGAGGTGGATACTGAGGTGCTGTGGAAGCAAAGGAATGCTTGGACCCTGAACACGTCTCTTCCTTAGGAGACACTGTGGGCAGAAAGATGAAATCCCTGGAGACACAGATGGAGAAACAGCAGAACAACCTGAAAGAAGGTCAGAGAGAAAAAGGGGCCCCAGAGCAGGTTCCTGGGTGAACTAGGAGGCCCAAATGATGCTCAAGGGGCTCAATGTGAGGGCTTCAGGATGCTGTTGTAGGAATTATCTGGACTACTTCGAGGTACTCAGAGATCTCCAGGGTCACACCTGATTGTGGAATGTGGGGGGAGGATGGAGTGTGAAGTCACCTGAGTGGGGCTAGGGTCGGTGGCTTGATAAGTATTCACCTTACCTCTTACACTCTCTCCTTGGCCTCCTGTGACTCATCTTTGGGATCCAGCACATCAATGACAGACCCTTCTTGCTTCCCAGGGTTCATGCTCTTTCCCTCCCACTTCGCTTTTATCTCCCCAGAACACTCTTCCTTGCTACTCCATGTGAAGCAGTTTGTGTCCGACCTTCGAAGCCTGAGCTGTCAGATGGCTGTCCTCCATGGCAATGGTAAGTGGTGCCCCAACCTGGCTTTACTGCCCATGATCCTTCCACACTCTGTTAGCTCCCTCCCCTCCGTCTGTGGCTTCCAGTCTCTGAAAAGACCTGCTGCCCGGTTAACTGGAAGGAGTACGAGGGTAGCTGCTACTGGTTCTCTCGCACTGGCAAGTCTTGGCTTGAGGCTGATACTTACTGTAAGCTGGAGAACGCCCACCTGGTAGTGATTGGCTCAGTGGAGGAGCAGGTGAGGGCCCTGGGGCAGGGGGTCAGCAGGGAAGTTTCTGGTCTAAGGTGGGCTCACCATCTCTTTCTCCTCAGCAATTTGTCCAGCACCACATGGGTCCAATGAATACCTGGATAGGCCTCACTGACCAGAATGGGCCCTGGAGGTGGGTGGACGGCACAGACTACGAGAAGGGCTTCATGTAAGTGTGTGCCTCTCTCTAGCCCTGCTGTTGCAGCCTGGCTGGCCCCGGGTATAAGTCTTATCACGGTCATCTTGGCTGAGGGTTTGGCTTCCTGGGACCCCTTTCTGTCTGGTCTCTGCAGAAACTGGAGACCAGAGCAGCCTGATAACTGGTATGGACATGGGCTCGGAGGAGGGGAGGACTGTGCCCACTTGACAGAGAACGGCCAATGGAACGACGACTACTGCCTGAGGCTTTACCGCTGGGTGTGTGAGACAGCAAAGGACACCATCAGCTAGGAGCCTCTTCTCCCTCTAATGTAGTTCCTCAAGGCTCCACGGAGGGGGCTGGCAGGGCTGAAGAGCTTCCTGTTTGGGACCCTCCTCTACCTTTGAGAGATTTTCATCTGGGATACTAGGGAACAGAAATGATAGTATCTGAGGAATAGAGAATGATGTTTGGTGGGGTGGAGAGTGAAAACTATGAAATTATTTTGCAGTTTATGAGGTTATTATTGTCATTTTTTGATAAATTGTAAAATGGAGAGAAAATATAACAAAACTCTAAGTTGTTTGGTTATTGGGGTTTAGGAATTGGATGTGAGATGGCAGCATGTTGCCTTGGCTGTGTTGGGCAAGCAGCAGAGACCATGAGGAATGCTTTTGCTTAAGGCTTTCAGCTGTTTGAGTCTCAGCTGTTAAGTATTAGTTAGCAAGGACTGTGTCACCTACTGCCATCTTCCCTACATTCTCAAACAGAACCAATGTATTGAGTTCTTCAAAAGCTTTACTTGTGGGGCTGGAGCAATACTACAGTGAGTAAAGCGCTTGTCTTGCACATAGTCAATTGAGGTTAGATCTACAACAGCTCATATGGCTTCTCCAAGCTCCTCTGCTCAGAACCACAACCAGGAGTGACTCCTTAGTACAGAGCCAGGAGTTATTGTTGGGTATAATTATGTCCAATCCTACCCCCAAAAAGGGCTTTACTTGAAAATTTTGGAATTCATTGGTTTCTGTTGCATGTACTACAATGAACCAGAGAAGCGGTGGTTGGAGACAGGTGCAAATACAATATATACAAATATGAAGTATCAAGTACATTGTATAACATCAGCAACATGGAAGGAGGCCCCAGTATCTATAAAAAAGATAAGGAGGGTTTAGAAGACTTTTTTAAATTTTTGGACCACACCCGGTGACACTCATGTGTTGCTACTGGCTTTGCACTCAGAAATCGCTCCTGGTTTGGGGAACCATATGGGATGCTGGGAGATCAAACTGTGGTCTGTCCTGGGTCAGCCGTGTGCAAGCAAGTGCTCTATCGTTGCACTGTCATTCCAGCCCCTATAAGACTATAAGACAGACTGGAGAGATAGCATGGAGGTAAGGCATTTGCCTTTCATGCGAAAGGTCATTTGTTCGAATCCCGGCATCCCATATGGTCCCGAGCCTGCCAGGAACGATTTCTGAGCATGGAGCCAGGAGTAACTCCTGAGCGCTGCCAGGTGTGACCCCAAAACCAAAAACCAAACAAACAAAAGAAAAAAACCAAAAAACACTCTATCATTTTGAGCCTGGAGAGATAGCACAGCGGCGTTTGCCTTGCAAGCAGCCAATCCAGGACCAAAGGTGGTTGGTTAGAATCCCGTTGTCCCATATGGTCCCCCGTGCTTGCCAGGAGCTATTTCTGAGCAGACAGCCAGGATTAACCCCTGAGCACTGCCGACTGTGACCCCAAAACCAAAAAAAAAAAAAAAGACTATAAGACAGTCTTTTTTTGGGGGGGACACACCCAACAGTGCTCAGGATTCACTCCTGGTAGACAATATGTGGTACTTGGGATTGAACCCAATTGTCCATATGCTAGAGTTGGTCACATGCAGAGTTCTGTCCACTGTATTATTGCTCTAGCCCCAAGATCAACAGTCTTTACACACATGGCACCATTAAGAAAAACTGGCAAAGTATTAACTTACAAATAATACCTCAAGTAACTTTGAAAAGGAGTTATGCTCTGACCACAAAGTTAGAAATAAACACAAGGGACTGGGAAGGTGGCGCTAGAGGTAAGGTGTCTGCCTTGCAAGCGCTAGCATAGGATGGACCGTGGTTCGATCCATCGGCATCCCATTTGGTCCCTCCAAGCCAGGGGCGATTTCTGAGCACATAGTCAGGAGTAACCCCTGAGCGTCAAAACGGGTATGGCCCAAACAAAACAAAACAAAAAAGAAATAAACACAAAAATGTATTTAGATGTGAGACCAGCAAGAGCAGCCATAGGCTGTAGCCAGAGTTTGGATTTAAAATACACCAGTTTAAATTGAACCTGAGGTATGGGTACCCAGATGCAGCAGCCTGTCAATTGTGGGCAGAGTTTGGGGGATAAAACAGTTTAAATTGAGCTGAGGTTTGTGAGACTAGCAAGAGCATAGCTGCTACACTTCACTCCATGGCTGCACATTTCTTTCAGTCAAGGATATGCACCACAACACATGATAATGGTACAATACAACAAAATTCACAATGGGAAAACTATGCAGAACCCCATCTCATCTTATGACAGAAGATGCTAGTTCTGTAGATCCAACCAACACTAGCAACCTACATACCATTTCTGCTCAGGACTTTAGAGAGGAAATGTTAAGGATGTTAAAAAACTTAAAGAAATGATGGAGCAAACAGCTCATAAAACTCAAGAGAATATGAGAGTAGAAATGAGAAAACTTCAAATAGAAATATCAGATGAAAAACATGGTAGATGAAATTAAAATCTTACTGGATATAATCAGTGAAGTAAAGATGAGCTGCATAATACATAATATAATACATTATATTACAATACAATACATAATACAGTGGAAGAGGTTAGAAAAAATCCTCAGAGAAAGAGAACAGATGACAATAGAACTCTGAAACAAACTCAAAAGAAACAATATGAGAATCATTGGGATCCCAGAGACCCAGGAAGAAAACCCCATGAAGAATCAACAGTCAAGGGCATCAATGATGAGAAATTCCTAGAGATGAAGAGGGCGCGCATCACATCTTGGATTCTTGAAGAGTACCAGCTAAAAGAGATCCAAAGAAAAGTACTTCAAGGCACATCCTAATCACTGTGATACAAACTACAGATAGAAATATAATATTGAAAACAGAAAGATAATAAAGGGAAATCACATGCAAAGAGGCATCCTTAAGATTTATAGCAGATTTGGGGCTGGAGCGGTGGTGCAAGTGGTAAGGTGTCTGCCTTGCATGCACTAGCCTAGAACAGACTGTGGTTTGATCCCCTGATATCCCTTATGGTCCCCCAAGACAGGAGTGATTTCTGAGTGCATAGCCAGGAGCATCACTGGATGTGGCTGAAAAACAAAAAAGAACAACAATAAAAAGATTCACAGCAGACTTATCACAAGCAACTCTCAAGGCCCAAAGGACATGGTGAGATATGACAAAACTCAATTAAACAATCACTTCACCAGGATACTTCACCCAGTCAGACTTTCATTTAGATTTGAAGGAAGGATACACAGCTTCACAGATAAACATCATCTTAGAAACTTTATAGATCCAAAACCAACCTTAAAAAAAGAGTTTAAGTGTTTAATTTAAGGCAAGGTGGATTAATTTAAGGTAAGGTGTTTACTGAAACACATCAAACTCCTAAAAAATGATGACACAATCCCATGGCAAAAATCTCTCTTAATTTCAATGGACTAAATGTACCATTAAGAGACACAGAATGGCAAATGGATCAAAAGTGGGATCCAGGGTTGGATCTTTCTCTTTCTTTCTTTCTTTCTTTCTTTCTTTCTTTCTTTCTTTCTTTCTTTCTTTCTTTCTTTCTTTCTTTCTTTCTTTCTTTCTTTCTTTCTTTCTTTCTTTCTTT
>PVKC010025583.1:0-16430 GCA_004027635.1 Crocidura indochinensis
CATAGAGTCTTGAGTCAAGATTTAAACTAGAATGTCTTGCTCATGATTAGTCACATACTTGATTTTTTAGCTGTTCATTTTGATGAGTGCAGATTTTTGTGCTGATTATTTAGCTGGAAGATGATAAAGAGGAGTGAGGGAAGAATAGATAACTGAGTGACAGTAAATATCTTAAAGTGAATAAAATGAATATCAATTGAATAAAGAAAGGAACACTGGACATGCTTTTTTGACATTCCAGGTTACAACTGAATCAATAATGTTAAGATATTTAAAAATAACTAACTGAATTAAACAAAATAAGATTAATATATGTAGAATTTCTTAAAATCCATTTTAAGAAGATAAAATAGACTATTGTTAAATTTATAAAATATAAATTTGGGGGCAACAGAAAAAGTACGAAAGTACAGACTGAGACATCTGTCTTGCAAGTGACTAACCCTGGTTCAATTCCCATCACTACATATGCCCCTCTATGCATGTCAGGAGTAATTCCTGAACTTTGAGGCTTGAGTATCACCAGCTGTGAGCCCACAACAAATGAAAATAATTTTATGGAGTCAACCAAAAAATTCAATGACTCAATTATTATTAAATAAAAAGAAATTACAATATTTGACAAGTCTTGAAATTTATTTTTGTACTATTTAAATTCAGATCAGAAGGAGCATGAGATAGTACTGATGTCATTAGCCAGAGAAGCATCTCTGAAAATCTAGAGAGTGCAAAATCAGAGCATGGGCCAGAAACCGAGTTTGAACCCTAGTACCTCTTAGACCCTTGTCCACCAGATGTGTCTCTAGAAATCCTTGTCGCCAGGCTCCAGAGTGGTCTGGTTGGGTCTGGCATAGCCTCAGACTCTAAGACTAAACTATCAGGCCTGGTTGTCTAAATATCACTAGAAGTGACCCTTGGGACTCTGAGCAATGTTTGGGAGGTCACCCCAAGACAGAAAATCTAGAAAAAATAGTGTCACTTTTCAGAAACCAAAAATCACTGACATTTATATGAGTTTAATTTTTAAAACTGTGGAATTTATAGTAAAATATATCGAGAGCTGCAGGTAGTCAATACTCCCATGTTCATAATTTGTGAGGATTATTACATGCATTGACTTGATAACAGTTTTCCTAGCTGACATATCTGTATGTCAGCTAAAAGAGACCTCAAATTACCTGAACACACCATGAAAGGAAGCCAGTGCTTAGTAACTATGGCCCATTTGTAATCAACCCATTTGCACCATGTATTGTGTACTTATATATAGAAAGTCAACAGTGCCTGCATTTAGGGGAGTTGTCTCTATATGTTACTCAGATAAACTCTTAATTCTCAGAGTTTGGCTATAAAATGAAATTCTCAGAGTTTGGCTATAAAATGAAACATAATCAAGAGCACTGAACTATTGCATCAAGGACCAATGTCTATTTACTCTTTTTACACACGTCTTGAAATGGCAATAAATAATTCTCTAGAAATTTGTTGTCACTTGATGCCACTTGGAATATGATCTAGCATATTAAGCTTATGCATATAAAAGAGCAAAAATCCTTTTTCAGCAGTGAGCCACATCCAGAAGTGCTCAGGGCTCAGGCTCTGCACTTAGGGATCACTCCTGCTGTGCTTGAGGGGCCATATGAAGTGCTGGGTATTGAACCCAGATCAGCTGCTTGTAAGTCAAGTGCCCTGCCTGCTGTATTATCTCTCTGGACCAAAGTAAAAATTCTTATATAAGAAATTTAATTCCTACTAAGAAATTGAAACAATTATTTTTGCTTTATGCTAACCTAAAAGTTTTTTTCCTGATGCATATGCTTTCATATTCCTAAAGTCACAAGAAACATGAGAGAATATCAGCCAGATAACATTATCATAGTTAGAATGTTCAACCTATGTAAAATTACCAAAATTAAATCATTTTGCCAAAACTAGTACCAATATCAAACCATTTATGAACTGGAAAATAAAGCCCCACTAATTGTAATAGTCCAACAATAAATATATCGTAGAAGTCCATTATTTTAATAATATTTTAGTGTACTCTGCAAATACTCTACTTAGATACAAGTCATAAGAGGTTCTGTAGTTTCTACCCCAAAACCCTGGTTTATAGGGATATTTGCTAATTTCATGTTTGTGTACATCTGATTTTAAAAGAGTAATTTTATATAATATTTTCAAAGTTTGTATCCTACATCTTTTTAAATGACCTATGGTCACTCTAGAACTATATTGCAAGGAGAATGTATAATCAAGTTTAATGCATATTACTCGTCTATTCTTATGCTTCTCCAAGTTGTATGGGGAGGTTGAGAAGTAGAGTTCGGAAAATGGAACAAAACAAATTTCAGTGTTCATTTCTTAACCCTATAGAAAAACAAAAACAGGACTTGGAGTCAGAAGCCAATGATATAGAGTGCAAGAGTTGTCCTGGTATCCTCTACAAAGCCTACCCACCTGGTCTAGGCTAGGAAATAGGACAGTGGCAAATTTCAAAAAGGTTAGCCAGCAGAAAGAAACAGCAAAATCCTGAACTGTTCAAACTAAACCAAGTAGAGAAACACCTAGTTTGTTGTTTCATTTCAGAAAGTCACTGCTAAGGCTAAGTAGTTCACCAAATGGATCTACTAGAATGCACAATGCAAACAAGTTCATAATTGCTATCAAGGAAACTCCACATTTCCCTAGACTACATGACCAGCATGAACTGCAAAGGAAACTTAACCTAATAAGGGATTCCAGCTCCTTCTTCATATTGATTAGATTAGCAGCACCTACATTTCTCATCAGTAAATTTCAAATCAGCCTGTGATTCATCTGTGAGTGCATGCGTGTTTAATCAGTGCGCATAAAATATATACAGCACTAATTATATACCAGATGTAATGATATAATGTATGATAAGCTATCTGTGTATATTTTATGTTTATAACATTTATAATATATTGCATGGATGTTTGAATGGAAATACTATTTTTCTCTCCATATTATAGTATATATTCACATATCTTATATGTAAATATATAAAATATTTGGTTATTATATACCATTTGCATATTTATATTTATATCTTCTACATAAAAAGATATTGCATAATGACCATGGCATATATTATGGGCCATATTTATATATATTGATTTTCTATAATGCACATATACATGGTATTTAAATTTATCTTATCTTTAAACAAGAAAGAGCTATTGGTAAATTCATTTCACAAGGTTTTATTTGCAGCTCTCCAGTGAAAGAAAGGAATTGTTCATATTAAAATCCAATGCTGCATTAGAATTAGCAAAATGTGACAACTCTCTGGTGGAAAGAATAAGATGTGTGTATTCACCTTGATGTGAGCATATGTCATAAATGGAAGAAAACTACACCTTTCCTCTCACTCTTAACTGTGAGACAGAACAGGCTGTGATAAACCAAACAATTTAACATAGAAAGTAAATGTTTAAAACTGACAAAGTATGAATGCCATCCAATTAATGAGCTTCTCCTTGAAAATACATATTACTCAACCCAGACATATAGACACTTTAATTCTCAAAATAACAAAATCTATGTATTTATGTGAATATCATTAAAAGAAAGGCATTTTATAAACAATATTTGCAAAGCTTGCTTAAGAATAAAATACGTTTTAGGGGGCAGAGCAATAGAATAGGTAAGGTTGCTGTGACTGACCTGGGTTCTATCCTCAGTACCCACTGTGGTTCCCTGAACATCACTAGGTGTGATCTCTGAATGTAGAATTAAGAATAAGCCCTGAGTACTTCTGGGAATAGTCACAACTCCTCTAAAATTGTTTTAAGAATATTTTGCTCATGCATTCAGTATATTTATGGATATTCTAGAACAATCTAGTACTTTAATTTCCTTATATAAAATTTGGCAGGACCCAGTCATGGACTAAGTGCCTTCATTGTCTCCCGATACTAAATGTTTTCACATTGAAGCTGAACGATCATCCATCAGCAAACCACCTCATTTCATTGTCTCATTTTCTCAGCCAATTTTCACTGTTTAGAACTCAAGATGAGAAAATACTGCTGGTATATAAAGGAGCCATGTGAGGCACAACCCAAAGCATCATGTGTACTGGGGAAAGTAAGAGAACCTAGGCCTGAAGAGAAAGCTGTCTTACAAAAATTCCTATTGGACAAAGTAAAGCAATTTGCTTATGATTGATTATTCATTAACAAAAAAATAAATGAACAAGTCATTTGAGTTTCTGGAATGATACGTACTAAGTACACTCCCAATTATTTAGTACTGTTTTCTTGCCTCTGTAGATTTTTATAAACAACTTTGAAGGCTTTGGTTGGACATCAGAAAAGGGTCTATTTGAAAAGGATTCCTGAGATTCATTCTAAGTGACTAAAAGATTCGTTACTTGAAGCTTTTCCTCCATTAGAGTTATTTGTCACTTTGCTGCTTTTTCTTTTGTATGTTCAAAGCCTGACATTTAAATGCACACACAGATATAACATGTTTGGGGGAAAGAAACAAATTAGCCTAAATCCTTTGGTATTTGATTTTACTAGATGGCAAGCCCCAAGTCTTCTAGTAATCAAATTTAAATTGCTTTCATGGTCTGAACTGTGTCTGAACATGGCAAAGAACTTGATTATGCTTTTCCCACCATCTGGATAAAAGCTCTAACTGCTCCAAAACAATCAAAAGAGACATTTTCAACATACCTTTAAAAGACAAGTAGCAACTTTACAAAAGCCTTTTATATTTTTCATTGTTTAATTAACATGATTATAATAGTATTAACATTTATGGGTTTGATGAACAAAATTACTGTGCCTAACCACCACCAAAGTGCCCAAGACCCTCCACCACTGTTTTTAAATGCTATTAGGTTATGTATTGTTTATGAGACCCATTTGAAAACTTGTCAACCTTAACTACTGTGACTATTAGAAGGGTCATACTTTGGAACATTTTGTGGGTTCCCAGCATCCACAACTTGACATAGTCTCTAATTTCCAGATCTTTGGATATGCCCCACAAGTGCCTTGGTTCCCATTACTGCCTTAGCCTTCAAGTCACCAAAGGCTAAATCTGTTTAGAATGTTGTGTTTAGGTAGCTTTCAGCATTAAATACTGAAATGGGAAATGGCCCCTTAATGAAGTGATGCTCTGTACTAATAATACAGACCCCTTATTTAGATTTAATAAAGTTTTATTTCATAAAATATAAAATGACTATAAATCAGAACTCAAATAAAGCTTTTTAAAACCCATTTTAGACACATGGAAACAAGAAACAAGCCTCTTAAAAGTACCCTCAGTCCACATGCAGTATGTTTGCTGTCCACCTGTAAGATCGACTCTCAAAGAACTACTCAGTAGATCCTCTGAACTTATTTTTTTTTTGGTTTTTGGGTCACACCCGGCAGTGCTCAGGGGTTACTCCTGGCTCCATGCTCAGAAATTGCTCCTGGCAGGCACGGGGGACCATATGGGGCACCGGGATTTGAACCGATGACCTTTTGCATGAAAGGCAAACGCCTTACCTCCATGCTATCTCCCGGGCCCCTGATCCTCTGAACTTAAAGAGAGCAATAGTGAGGGTGATGTTAAGTAAAGAAATCACATGCTAAGAGGAAAGTAGAGAGGAACATAACCTATTTACTTTCTTCCCTAATTCTCCCTGATTTCCACTGGTCCATATCTGAAGTGGTTTATAAAAATTAAGCCTAGATTAGTCTAGAGGACAAATTTGGAAGAAATTAGTCCCTATGAAATTCTTCTATGATTTGCTCTTCACTTCCTCCCTGTGCTTATTCTTTGTCTTATGCCCCAGACCTAAAGTAAATTGCTTAATTAGAAGAATTTTTGCTTAAAATGACATCTTAAAGGAGTCTAGAGAGATGATTGACCATTTCCCTTGCACACAACTAACCCTGGTTAGATCTGCAGCACCATATATGATCTTACCCTGCCAGTAGTGATCCCTGAGCACAGAGTTAGGAATAAGCTCTGAGCAAAACCAAGTGTGGACCTAAAACAAAACAGAATTGTCTTCTTAAAGGTCAAAACCAAAAGAAATATGGCAGTAATTATAGGCAAGGGACAAGGCAGTCCTCATAATACAAAGGTTCTCAAAATATGTCTTCTCTTGAGTCTAGGCCAAAATTCAGAGAGGCCCCAAGGTTCAGTTTCCCTTTAGGATAGAAGAACCCAAAGTTATTTGGCCTGCTCCCCACTCTTCAGAAAGAAACACATCACTCAGTGCCCCTTGGAAAGCTACCTTCATTAAATGAACAGTGTACCATTATTGCACCTAAGACTACTGTTATAATCTGGATCATTATATATCATTTCACCCACTCAGGGAAACACTGCTTGAGGGTAACAAACCCATCTGCAACACAGACACCCAGCTGCAAAAAAGGTCGGGTGCCAGCGAGGCATTCCAGGCTGCTAAGATCTGGGTGGCATCCATAGTTATGTTGGCACTTATCTCTCCCTTGATCTACTGAGCTTCAGAAAAGAGGCTCACTATGGTGCCAGCACTTGTCCCCAAAACCCATGAAGATCTTCAAAGATCCTGCACAAGTCCAGTTTATAGTTTAGAATGTAGAGGGCAGACAGAGAAGTATGGATAGAGAAACAAGAATCTGACCCTTCAGAAAAGATTTGGAAGCAAGGCGACTAACAAGTACTGAGTTATCTGGTAAAACTGATTCTCAGCGATTCCTCTGGATCTTTCAGTTGTCTGCATGCAGATTGCTGTAGAAGAGGAATGAAAGAACACATTATTCCAGAAACTCCTAAGAATAAAATTAGAATTCTCTCTAGAGCTGAACCCAGAACCAGAACATATTTTAAAGAGTCAGGGCACAATAAAAATGATCAGCTCACCGAAGGGCAAGGCATTTGAAATGCAGCAACAGAACACTAGAGACACACTTGCTAACAATTTTTATTTAGTTCCACTATTTCCCTTCAAACCCTTGAGCCTTACTCTTTCACCAAATATCTGTTAATTCAAATTCTTTTTTCAATTCAAAGGCAAAATATAAAATGGATTTTATGGCAATTTCTAATTAGAGTCAGGGTCATCTAATGTTATACAACATCACACTGATTTTCTTTTTAAAAAGTGAAAAGCATAATCAATTTAAAATATACTAAATGACTAATTATATTGGTATATATGTTCATATTTCCTTAAAATATTTAATGACTCAGTATTATGGTTTTATTTAAAACATTTTTTGTTTTGAGCAAGTATACATTGTTAATTCCATTTGCCATTTTCAGTAAAACTCTGAAAAGTTTTTGACCCACCAGAATTTATTACATGTGGCCCCAGATGAAGTAGTCAATATTAATTCCCCAGTGTACAGCTGCCTTTAAGTTCTCTATCATGCCTCTTTTTTACCTTCAATGCCAAGGAATCTTGGCATTTATTATTTATATGTATTACTTATATTTATATTTGGGGAGCAGACTTAGTGGTGTTTAATGATAATTCCTGGTTCAGTGCTCAAGGGTTAATCCCATGATGCTCAGTGGACCATGTGGTATTGGGGATCAAACTCAGGGCTCCTGCCTGTAAAACACATGCTCAGCCTTTTAAACCATCTCCTTGGCCCTGAAATTTGTTAGTTTTAATCAAAGGTTGGTTGATACTTTGTAAATTTGACATTAACTATCTAACCTTCAGTCAGTTAATATACTTACTAACTTCATGTCTAGAAAGCTTTGTTGCCTCCAATTTAATAATGGGTAGTTATCAAATTGATGATCTTGACCTGATCTCAAAAATTAGCTATAAAATGATTCCTAGTAAATTAAGGTAAAAGCCACATCCCTTTGAGGAACCAGGGATGTGCATTTCAGTTTGAGGCCAAGGCTTCACAATAAAGATATAACTACAAGCGGGGCTAGAGAGATAGTAACATGGAGGCACTTTCCTTTCATGCAGCAAACTTTAGTTCATTCTCTGGTGTTGCAAATGGTCTGTTGAGCATTGCCAGGAGTGAGCCTTGAGTTCAGAGACAGGAGCAATCCTTGAGCACTGCTGTGTATGACGCCCAGTCCAAAAAAATTTAAGGACATAAATACCAGCCTAGCTCTAAGAAAAAAACATGCACTTAGTTATTGTACACATAATACTGTATACTCAGTTATTGTACACAGTGACTTACTCCACTCAACATTATTCTTGGCCTGAGATTTGAAACTCTTTTTGAAAAACAAGACTATCTTACCACAGGGTAAAGATTTTATTATTCTCAATAATGGGACTGAATATGCTAAGGCGTAGAAGCAGAAAATTAAATCGGAAAATTAGGTACTGATTCTAGTACCAAGATGGGTGGTATGGAAAATCACAATGGACAATTTGGTTGAATTTTTTCAATGCTAAATCAGCCTGGAAAAACAGGGAAGCCTCTTGGGAAACTGTCTTGGGAAAGGAGAAATGGGATTAGTCACTAGATTCAGACTCAGGCAGTAGAAACCGGTGAACATTTGGGCCCTACTAGAATACCAATCGAGACAGACACTAGGTAGCTACCAATCAGGATACAATTGCTCCAACAACATTCCTCTATGCTGACCTCCAGTAAGAGGTCAATTACCTCTGTGGGTATATTACAAGTAAAATGGCACCTCCTCTGGACTGCTCCTTTCAAACAAGAGAAAAATAATTTGCAAACTAAAGCAACCTTAAACTATCTCTGTAAGTGTATAAGAGACATTAGTACAGTATTCTCAAAATTTCTATAGGCAGAGCATTCAATCAGTTTTCTTAGGTCAGAAAGGAGCATGAATACACTGTCTCCTCCGCCTGCCTTTTGCTATCCATTAACATTTATGATCACCAAAATATATCTGTTGGTCTGTCTCTCTTCCTCCATCTCCCCTCCCCATCAGAATTTGCAAATCTGTTGCCACTAAAGTTTGTGATATTTCCCTTGACCCTAGAATTCATATCTTTAAAAAACTAATTCTTTAAACATTTGATGTGGTCTTTTTCTGCCCTTCTCAGGTCATGGATTATATGGGACGTTTGAAATGTTATCCTCCTGGAGAAAAACTAGAGAAGACCAACATGTTAAAGAGAGAACTGCAGAAGTCTATGCAGACTCCATGCTCACCTTTTCTCTCACCACTGCCATGTACCTGGCCACCTTTGGCATAGGGGCCAGTCCTTTCACGAACATTGAGGCAGCCAGGATTTTCTGCTGCAATTCCTGTATTGCAATCTTCTTCAACTACCTCTATGTACTCTCGTTTTATGGTTCCAGTCTGGTATTCACTGGCTATATAGAAAACAATTACCAGCATAGTATCTTCTGTAGAAAAGTCCCAAAGCCTGATGTACTGCAGGAGAAGCCGGCATGGTATAGGTTTCTCCTGACAGCCAGATTTAGTGAGGACACAACTGATGGAGAGGAAGCGAACACTTACGAGAGTCACTTATTGGTATGTTTCCTCAAACGCTACTACTGTGACTGGATAACCAACACCTATGTCAAGCCTTTTGTAATTCTCTTTTACCTTATTTATATTTCCTTTGCCTTAATGGGCTATCTGCAGGTCAGTGAAGGGTCAGACCTTAGTAACATCGTAGCAACCGCAACGCAAACCATTGATTACACTACTGTCCAGCAAAAATACTTTAGTAACTATAGTCCAGTGATTGGGTTTTACATATATGAGTCTATAGAGTACTGGAACGCTACTGTCCAAGAAGATGTGTTGGAATACACCAAGGGGTTTGTCCGGATATCCTGGTTTGATAGCTATTTAAATTACCTTCGGAAACTCAATGTGTCCACTGACTTACCTAAGAAAAATTTCACAGACATGTTGAGAAATTCCTTCCTGAAAACACCTCAATTTTCACATTTTCAAGAGGACATCATCTTTTCTAAAAAGTACAATGATGAGGTTGATGTAGTGGCATCCAGAATGTTTCTGGTGGCCAAAACCATGGAAACAAAGAAAGAAGAATTATATAATCTTCTAGAAACCCTGAGGAGACTCTCTGTCACCTCCAAAGTGAAGTTTATTGTCTTTAACCCGTCCTTTGTGTTCATGGATAAATATGCTGCCTCTCTGGGAGCCCCCCTGCACAACTCCTGCATCAGTACATTGTTCGTGCTCTTCTTCTCAGCATTCCTGGTGGCAGATTCTCTGATCAATGTTTGGCTCACACTCACTGTTGTATCCGTAGAGTTTGGAGTGATAGGTTTCATGACATTATGGAAAGTAGAACTGGACTGCATTTCTGTGCTATGCTTAATTTATGGAATTAACTACACAATTGATAATTGTGCTCCACTGTTATCCACGTTTGTTCTGGGCAAGGACTTAACAAGAACAAAATGGGTGAAAAACTCCCTGGAAGTGCATGGGGTAGCTATCTTACAGAGCTACCTCTGCTATCTTGTTGGTCTGATTCCTCTCGCAGCTGTGCCTTCAAATCTGACCTGTACACTGTTCAGGTGCTTGTTTTTAATAGCATTTGTCACCTTCTTTCACTGCTTTGCCATTTTACCTGTGATACTGACTTTCTTGCCACCTTCTAAGAAAAAAAGGAAAGAGAAGAAAAATCCTGAAAACCGGGAAGAAATTGAGTGTGTAGAAATGGTGGATATTGATAGTACCAGAGTAGTTGATCAAATTACAACAGTGTGAAAGCTGCTTGTTATATTTTCACCCTAGGTCTTATCAAGAATGAAGAGAGTATGTTAATGAAACAATTTCAAAGTTGTCTTTTCATTAAGGACAAGAAGCAAGCATTGCCAAAAAAGTAAAGAACAAGGGGAAAATGGGCATTGCAAAATTTCAATCTTTAAAATAAAAGGGTTGTTATCAGAAAAAAATAACACATGTACACACGAACACACACACACACCAACCCTGGGAGACTTATGTCTCTTAAACTAAGAGAAATAGAAGAAAGCATATTAGCAAGCAGAATCCTATACACTGTAGATGTTGCTGGTATTGTGACAAAAACCTACTGATTGAAGGGTCAGCTCTCAAGGCAGAAATAGCTTTAAGCATTGTTCACGCAACAAGGCTTCTAGAATTTCTATGGAGCAATAGCTCCATGTAGTGTTTGTGGTTTGAGATCTTTGCTACCTTATCTAACTCCACAGCATCCAAATCTTGTGGAAGTTCTGATCATCGAAAGAAAGTCAGAACCTCAGAAACAGACACATGTTGGAGTGGCCATCACACATGTGCTGAAATTCAGTCACCCCTACACTCACCCAGCTGAGGTAGTTTTGTTGTCTAGAATGAACTTGTCATAGTCCCCCATCAATATACTATTAACATTTATATGGTTTGGTTAATGTACCTTTAAACCAGTGACAGCTCCAGTATTGTATAATTGGGGCAATTTTATTTTGGAATGTCTTGTTACTTGTCACTAATTGTCCTATTAGTTACAGCTTTTAGCAAGAGGCTCTGAGTACTCCAAACTATAAAGCCAAACTCAAACCCTGGTGTGATGGGAAAAAGCAGGTGTCTATTTGAACCCAAAGACAGTCTCCATTGTAACAAAAAATAAATGGCCAGTGGATGCAGTTGTTTGTAGTGTGGCCCTACTACATGTAGTAGGGATGGATGCCCAGGAACAACTGCCCATACAGAACTGAAAAAGGAGAAATGAATACAGAAATGGTTACCTGACATAGCATTTAACCTGTATTGTCAGTCTACCTTCATGGAAAGATATGCCTCTCTAAGGAGTAAAATTAGTTCTTTGGTGAGTGTAAGTCCTGAAACTGAGAAAGTTCACATAAGTGATAGCAGAGAAATAAAGTGCTGAAATGAGATAGAAGGGAAGGACTGAAAAATATAATGGCCAACACAAATCGATGATGACAGTCAAATTTTCTGGCAACACTGGCTGCACTTTCATCTTCCTGATTCCCCACGCGCCCACCCATCCCCACACCCACCCCCCCACACACACGCGCGCACACACACACACATACACACACACCTTTTTGGGTGCCTACATCACTGCACGGCCCTTCTGTACATTAATGCCCCTAGATGTTTAAACTTTTTGGCTTGCAGTATCTATGGAATCTAAATATAAATGTTTGATCTGAAGAAACTGTGTGTATTGCCCCAGATCCTTTCTTTAATAGGTCTATAAAAATGAAGCTAAGGCCTGGTCACGTTTATGACAAATGTCTTCAAATGTGTTTTTCCCTTTTAGAAATGTAGCTTCTTTAGGCCTCTGTAATGGTAAGCATTTCCCAAAAAGCACCTTACCTTTCTGGACTTTTAGCGGACATACTGTGCAACTTTCCTTCTCATGGAGGAGGAAACCAAGACCTAGGAGAATAAAGCGACTCGCCCAGGGTCACACCACTAGAGAGTGGCCCTTTCTTTAGCATGCCTAAGACTGGGCAGGCCAATTTTAGATTTTCTCCTAAGAGGGCTATTATTCCCTTCAACGTACATTTGCAAGGAAAGAACCTAAGATGTTATTGACCACAAGGCAGATTTTTTTAATGTTTGGGGTATAGGTTTGCCATTTTCTTTTTAATCAGCAACAATGCATAAATGATTCAGATGTAACCACACCAAGTTCAAACCTGTGCTTTCTATTTCATGTACTGTTGTCCACACAGTTCTAAACACATATTCAGGAGGTTATAGTTAGTGCATTCCACACTTGTTCAACCTCTCCTGCAGACACACTAAATGATCACACCAACATGTTTTGCACACAACTAGAAGATAATGAGCTTTAATCTGAGGATAAGTACATTCCTCGAAAAAGGGCAAGTTTGCATAATAGATCTACGATCAAAACTCTCTTGAGAGGGCCTACACCTAGGCTAATATTTACAAAACAGTTGAAGAGATTGGTTTTATTCTTAAGTCATGTTATTAAATAATTTTCTAAATAGTGCATTCTAAATAAACCATTTAGTGTCAGTCACGTGGCATGCCTTGGGTTAAAGCAACTCCACAAAACTGATACAACATTAACACACACACCAATCAAAAGGATTTTGTTGACATTTTAATCGTTCAGTTTTGTCAACAAGAGTGACTTTATTGTGGAACTTTGTTTTATGACAGATATTAGTTTTCCAACTTGAATGAGTCTCTTATTCCTGAGGATATTGTATTTTTAAACGAAGGGTATTTTCAACCTTGTCAACTTCTCTTTTCAGCATTTGAAATCAAGATTTATGGAATTCTGCCTATGGAATGACTTTTTTACTGGGGAACTCTGCATGCTAAACTTTATAATTTATTGTTAGATCATTATTTATTTGTTAACTCTGATTATTGATTATTGCTCTGATGTTTAACCCCATCTAGAGAAGATACTTTAGAAGTTACTCAGAATCACATCTCCATAAAACTTAAGACGTTACTTCGTGGTTTCACTTTTTTGATTGCTATAAAGAGGAAAGAAATGATCCTAGAAAACACTTGCAAAATTATTTTTCAATTAATTCCAACCAAGACATTAATGCTCACTTTACCAAAGAAACGTATTTGGTTGGTTTTGAGTTGGTGTTCATTTACCAAAGAAAATATTCTATTAATCAAAAATATTTCCTGGTCAACAACAACAACAAAAACCTGTGATGCTTGGGCTTTCTTGATCATTAAGAAAGTAAGTAGGGGGAGGTGGCAAAGACATAGAATAAGAGAATATTCTCTCACTAAATGAAGCTCTCAGCAAAAGATATCAATTCAAAAGAAATTTTTGTTTCCAAGAAAGAAAATTATACTTGAAAGTGGGATGACTGTGAGTCCTACAGCAGTGCCCAAGAAGCGTGAGTGCTCTTCTCAGGCTAGGAGGAAGATGTCTGTCCACTGGGGGTGGGGTCGTGCCTCTCCAGTCTTATGGATAATAAGCTGTAGTTTATTTTGGTTGAGTTTGGGGAAAGTTTACTTCCCTTTTGCTCAGTTTGAGGTGCTTTTTGTCTGTATCTGCTTTGTGTTTTGTTTCCTACCATGTTTACCCCTCAATTTTCAGTAAGAGGTGAAATAATCATATTCCACCCTCTATGGCTATATCTATTTTATGTATGCAGTATGCTGCTCAAAACAAAGCATTACATTTTAACTAAGCATCATTCAGTTGTTCTGGGTGGCATTTTGGGATCATAACACCACTTTCCTCTAACCCAAGAAGCAAACCATGGCTTCATCTATCTCCAGAGCAGTGGACTAAGAGCCACCTTTAGGACTGACTGATGCGAGGCAGGTGCTCTTGGACACAAAGGGTAACATTGCATATAGGTGATATTCACTGTACCCCTTGCAGCCTGTGGTAGTGTTTGATTTCTGTGGCCCTATTTTCTCATTCATAAAATAGGGATATGATATAGCTATCAGTAAATTCGGTGAATCCTTATTGAATACCTGATATCACTCAGATATTATTTTTAGAGTTTGGAGATAGGGAGCAGTATGTGAATCAGGGCTCTTAAAATATCTTCCCTTAGAGATTTTACATTTGAGTGTTGTTGCATATGGCTATGAGGATTAAGTGAGATGTCTGGAAAGCACTAGTGATATAGAAAAGTAACTCAAGTTCTTATAATTTCTAATTTGTCTATCTAGCACTAGGATTCAGGATGCAGAGCTACCATAAAGTTGGCCTTTGTACAATTGGGCACAGGATTAGGGATATATATATATATATATATATATATATATATATATATATATATATATATAATGATACTGTGAACAGTGATAGTTATTTTAGGACATTCAGAATTCAGTTAGATCACTCTTTAGTGGGGCAATTGTAAAGGAAGCACAAACTCTGAATATTGATTTGGACTGTAATTTTTGAAACAATGAGATAAAGGCACTTTGGGGATGAGGGCATGGAGGGAAAGCCACTTACTATTTAAATATAATGTCCAGCTTGTCTGATGACATTTGACACACTCCCTCTGAGTAATTTGTTTTTAACTTTGTGCTACTTAAAACGTACAGGTATTTAAAACAAAGTTTCTATTTTTTTAAGCATGGGAAGCTACAATACAAAGGGAAAGATTAAATTAGTACCACTGGACTATGGCAAAGAACTAACGATGGCTGCAGCCAGCACATTGCATAGTTTCTTCTTATGGTGGTTACAAATGTTTGTTTCTGTCTTGTGCCAGTCCAAAAGAAAGCAGAGAGGAAGATTAATTATTCAGAAAAAAATGTGTGTATGAATAGGTAGTGCTAGGATATCCTCCCTAGTCCACCTCTCAGTTGTCCTGCTTGTGTCAGGTGATCTGTTTGATATCTTTGAGGGCACTGCCAGGGAAAAGAATGTGAAGCAACCAGATAGCTATGGCCTGTGTACGTTTTTTTTGTAAAAAATATCATCAAATCAAGGGTTCAAAGGAGTATACTGAGTGGGGAAAGGGGGGTCCCAAGGAGGAAAACAAGGTGCAGAATAAACCTTAGTGAAAAGATCAACATTTGTGTGGAATGTACCAGCCTCTTTCCCCTCCAGAATGTTGACACCAAATGAGTCTTTGGAATAAACTAAGCTTACCTCACTTCTTTTTTGACATAAAAAAACTGAAATGGGTGAAATGATATTGCATGCACAGAGCAAGTTAAAGGAAACAGGGACTATGTAACTCAAGTCTCCTAATTCCCAGACACAATTCTTTCTCCATTCTGTCACTTGACTGCCAAATTCTATGTATCTAAATTATGGGATCTTAACCTGCTGGGGGGGGGCATGAATTAGTTGGTGGGAATGTGGAACTCTGGCATACCTAAAATAAAATATTTGTGTATATGTTAAATATGTACATTTTCCTAAAGAGATTTCATAGTTGTCATCAAATTCCAAAAGAGGTCTGTGTCCCCAAAGGGTAAAGAACCACTGTCCTAATAAAGACCTCATTGGGAATGTGTTCCTGGTGTCCTCATTTTGGCCAAGGCATTCAAGAATTTCTCAACAACTCTTCTCCAAGGAGTCAAAACTTCTTCCAAACATCAGTCTGCTCTTCCTAACCTAGTACCTAAGTTCATTCATGTATCTGTGATTTGTCCATTTTTTCTAATATATTTTAACACCCAAATTATGTTCCAAAACCAGCTGAACAATCTCCAGGACAAGACTGGGAAAGGACCCACTGATGCTGTGTTCTTGGAGGAAGAATGTTAGGCTGTGAGCATATTTTCGTGCTGCAACAGGTATTAACAGCCTAAATTACAGTAACCACTACTACCACACCTGCCCTGTCATTCACCCACATCCACACAAAGAACAAGCAGACAGAAAAGCCATCTTATTTTAGTGGGCCCTGTACAGGAATCAGGGCACTAGCCTATTTTCATGTTATACAAGTCTATGGTGAATCCAAGATTCTTGGAAAATCTGAAACCAGGTGAGCCCCATACTTAGATGATATATGCATCAGCTGACAATCAAATGGGTG
>PVKC010025584.1:0-16440 GCA_004027635.1 Crocidura indochinensis
CAAATAGAATACAATGCCTCATTAAGAAGATCATCCACTATGATTAAGTAGGTTTCATCCCAGGAATGCAAGGCTGGTTTAACATCTATCAACTATTACACAAAATCAACAACAAGAAAAATAAAAATCATATCATCATATCAATAGATGCAGAGAAAGCATTTGATAAGGTTCAACACCCATTCTTGATCAAAACTCTCAGCAAGATGGGAATGGAAGGAACCTTTCTCAATATAGTTAAGGCCATCTACCACAAGCAAGTGGCAAATATTTTCCTCAATGGAGAAAACCTAAAAGCCTTCCCTCTAAATTCTGGCTCAAGACAAGGCTGTCCTCTCTCACCACTGCTATTCAACATAGCACTGGAAGTACTCGCTATAGCGATTAGGCAAGAAAAAGATATCAAGGGAATCCAGATAGGAAGGGAAGAAGTCAAACTCTCACTTTTTGCAGATGACATGATACTCTACTTAGAAAACCCTGAAGACTCTACCAAAAAGCTTCTGGAAACAACAGACTCATATAGCAAGGTGGCAGGCTACAAAATTAACACACAAAAATCAATGGCCTTTCTATACACCAATAGTATTAAGGAAAAAAATGGACATTAAGAAAACAACCCCATTCACAATAGTGCCCACAAACTCAAATATCTTGGAATCAACTTGACTAAAAAGGTGAAGGACCTATACAAAGAAAACTATAAAACTCTGCTCCAGGAAATAAGAGAGGATACGCGGAAATGGAAACACATACCCTGCTCATGGATTGGCAGGATTAACATCATCAAAATGGCAATACTACCCAAGGCATCATACAAATTTAATTTGATCCCTCTAAAGATCCCCACGACATTCTTCAAAGAAGTGGATCAGGCACTTTTGAAATTTATTGGAACAAACACCCTAGAATAACGAAAGCAATCATTGGGAAAAAGAACATGGGAGGAATTACTTTCCCCAATTTCAAACTTTACTACAAAGTCATAGTTATCAAAACAGAATGGTATTGGAATAAGGACAGGCCCTTAGATCAGTGGAATAGGCTTTAATACTCAGAAAGTGTTCCCCAGACATACAGTCACCTAATTTTTGATAAAGGAGCAAGAAATCCTAAATGGAGCAAAGAAAGCCTCTTCAACAAGTGGTGTTGGCACCACTGGCTAGCCACTTGCAAAAAATTGAACTTAGACCTCCAGCTAACATCATGTACAAAGATGAAATCCAAATGGATGAAAGACCTTAATATCAGACCTGAAACCTTAAAATACATAGAACAACACGTAGGCAAAACACTCCAGGACATTGAGACTACAAGCATATTCAAGGAGGAAAATCACTCTCCAAGCAGGTGAAAGTAGAGATTAACAGATGGGAATATATTAAGCTGAGAAGCTTCTTACCTCAAAGGAAATAGTGCCCAGGATACAAGAGACACTGAGTGGGAGAAACTGTTCACCCAATACTCATCAGATAAGGGGCTAATTTCCAAAATATACAAGGCGCTGACAGAAGTTTACAAGAAAAAAAAAACATCTAATCCCATCAAAAAATGGGGAGAAGAAATGGACAGGCAGTTTGACAAAGAAGAAATACAAATGACCAAATGACACATAAAAAAATGCTCCACATCACTGGTCATCAGGGAGATGCAAATCAAAACAACTTTGAGATACCACCTCACACCACAGACAATGGCACACATCACAAAGAACAAGAACAAGCAGTGTTGGCGGGGATGTGGAGAGAAAGGAAGTATTATCCACTGCTGGTGGGAATGCTGTGTAGTTCAACCTTTATAGAAAGCTATATGGAGATTCCTCCAGAAACTGGAAATCTGTCTCCCATATGATCCAGCTATACCACTCCTAGAAATATACCCTAGGAACACAAAAATACAATACAAAACCCCCTTCATTACACCTATATTCATTGTAGCACTATTTACCATAGCAGGACTATGGAAACAATCTAGATGCCCTTCAACAGAGGAATGGCAAAAGAAACTGTGGTACATATACACAATGGAATATTATGCAGCTGTCAGAAGAGATGGAGTCATGAAATTTTCCTACACATGAATGTACATGGTATCTATCATGCTGAGTGAAATAAGTCAGAGAGAGAGAGAAAAACGCAGAATGGTTTCACTCATCTATGGGTTTTAAGAAAAATGAAAGACATTCTTGCAATAATAATAATTTTCAGACATAAAAGAGAAAAGAGCTGGAAGTTCCAGCTCACCTCAGGAAGCTCACCACAAAGAGTGATGAATTCAATTAGAGAAATAACTACATTTTGAACTGTCCTAATAATTAAAATGTATGAGGGAAACGGAAAGCCTGTCCAGAGTACAGGCGGGGGGTGGATGGGAGGAGGGAGATTTGGGACAATGGTTGTGGGAACGTTGCACTGGTGATGGGTGGTGTTCTTTACATGACTGAAACCCAAATACAATTATGTATGTAATCAAGGTGTTAAAATAAAACATAAAAAAAGGTTTACAACACTCAGTGAGCACCATGAATGTCTATATAAACACCTTAAGCAGACGTGTGACGCTGTGTGCAGTTACCAACACCAGCTGTGCAGGCACCACAGCCAAGCATGGTATGAACATCATCCCTCCAAAAAAAAATATTCTGTTGTTCAGTTCAAGGAAGTTAGCTTATAATAACAAAGTACTGTCTTCAAATTCATTAATCAAACACCTAAATTAAAAAAAAAAAGATCACACCTTTTCAACAATGTAGGTAAAATTTCTTCACTATTAAACCTTTCTGCTTATAACAATTCCAAAATGGGCTCTAATAAGTCCCTTCTGTGAGAAATTTTAAACTAACTTTTTCCAAATAAATTTTGTTATAGTCCAAGGTTGAAGGACAAGACCACACAATTAAAATAAAGCAAAAAAAAAAAAAAAAGCTTATTTCATCTACCAAAAAGCTACAGAGAGACCCATCAAGGCCACCTCCCACAGGTGGTGACTCCCACCCCCAGGTTTATATAAGCCAGATTATGTAGGTATATATAGAAGCAAATAGAATACAGAACTTCCTAGAAGCAGAAAGTCTGAGCTTTAGGTTGATTGGCTGTCGTCTAGGGTGTTTGCTTCTAGAGTGTTTCATCATGTCCTTTTATGGTGATATATCGTGGTTTATAGGGCCTTGGGGATTGCATCATTAGTGTTGAAAACTTAAGACTTGTTAGCCTTAAGTGGAAACTTAATATTGGTTTGATAAAATGGAGTCTCTTTTGCTCAAGTTTTTGAAATTTTGAATCCATCGGAGTGACAGTACAGCGGTAGGCGTTTGCCGTGCACAAAGCTGACGTGGGACCTACCTGGGTTTGATCCCCAGCATCCCATATGGTCCCCCCAGGCAGCCAAGAGCGATTTCTGAGTGCAGAGCCAGGAGTAACCCCTGAGCACCATCAGGTATGGCTCCAAAACAAACAAAATAATTGAATCCTAAAAGGCCACATATTTATCATCCAGGTATATAAAAATATCAGTTATCAAATTGTTTATTAATCACCCAGGTATATAAAATATCAGTTATCAAATTAGATATTAAAAACAATATGCCTCAGGGGCCCGGAGAGATAGCACAGCGGCATTTGCCTTGCAAGCAGCCGGTCCAGGACCACAGGTGGTTGGTGTGAATTCCAGCATCCCATATGGTCCCCTGTGCCTGCCAGGAGCTATTTCTGAGTAGACAGCCAGGAGTAAACCCTGAGCACTGCCGGGTGTGGTGCCAAAACCAAAACCAAAACCAAACAAAAAACAAGATGCCTCACATGTTTTGTGTATGTAATAAGATTTTTTTGAGCCACAATCAATGATTCTCAAGGGTTTCTTCTGGCTCTGCACTCAGGAATAACTCCTGTCAGGCTTGCAGAACCATATGAGATGCTGGGAATTGAACCTGGGTCAGCTGTGTGCAAGGCAAACACATTCCCGACTGCTTTAACTCTGGCCCTCAAAAATGTCTGTTCATATGTGAGTTCTTTTTGTATCATATTTAATTCTGTAGATTATGTAGAACAAACTAGAAAAAGATTTTTAGATCATTTTTTTCTAAAGAGGAAATAAGGCATTTGGAAAATAATACATTTCACTGACATCAATATTATTCCTAAGATTCCTGGTTATGTAAGTGTTCTTCTTACATTAGATGTTATATTTTATAGTCCTTAGATTAACCTGTTTTTCTTTCATTGGGTTTTGACAGGAATATATTGAGGGCAAGAATGTATGTAAAATGCCTATCTATATAAAATTTCATTATGTATGTATCAAACTTGTATGTACAGATACATAAATGACTATATATGTGCATACATGTATTAGTGTGCATAAACATTTTAGTTCCTTTTTTAGATGAGGAAAAGGAGATAGAAAGCTCTTGTGGCAAGTTAAAAAATTATAATGTAGTTGCAGGGAAAGAAGATTTTTAAACCTTTGTGACCTAAGCAATTATGAGGCTGTTTGCTGTGTTGACCAATGTGCTTTTGTGTACATCTGGAGTAAAAGTTGGTGATATTCGGATCATGAGAGAGAACATGGAGGTAAGGTGTTTGCCTTGCATGCAGAAGGATGGTGGTTTGAATCCTGGCATCCCATATAATCTCCTGAGCCTGCCAGGAGCGATTTCTGAGTGTAAAGCCAGGAGTAACCCCTGAATGCTGACAGGTGTGACCCAAAAACCAAAAAAAAAAAAAAATGGTGATATTGATGTTACCTCCCTCAGTGTAAGTGTTTGAGTGCAGAAGAGACTTACTCTATACATAGTGATGAAGCTCAAGAGCAGTTGAACCAGCTATCTTTTAAGCATTTTGCTTCTGAAGCCTACCATTTAGTAAAATGACTGATGGTAGGTAGATTAAGAACATCTAACAAGTCTTCTGGTCAATTTTTTACCCAACTTTCTTTAATTTTTTTAGCAGTATAAACTATGGATTTCACCATTTAGGCAGCAAAATGCCAATGTAAGCTACTTCGTAAGCCTTGGAGTGATCTTTGAAAGAGTTAATTATGGACTCAGTGTTAATGCTGGGGTATACAATAGATCATTCTGAAAAATTGCCTTACAAAGAATTTAAGTCAATGAAAGTCATCCAGTAGAAAATTCTGCCATGAAACGGCCCTCCATTTTATAAGACTGTGCTGAAATCAAGTAATGTCTATCTCATACATTTCCTACTTTGGAGGCTTATCCTTTTTATTATGATGTGGAAGTGGTCAAGGTCCCGTGAGGAAAGAATAAGCTTCACAAATTGACAGCACCAGTGAGCAAGCACATTTCTGATTTGCACGGAATCAGGGCTGCTAAACAGCTGGATTATCAAACCTGCTGCAGAGCAGAGGAGCCAAATCAGTCACTGGGACCAGAAATCGTCTTCATCCAGATGTGTATGGTTTCACTGATGAAATTTAAGTGACCTTGCTGAATTCAATCTAAATGCTGTTGCAAACAACAACAAAAATGTTGTCTAACGGCAAAAATTGCCAGAATATTTCTTCCTAGTAGCCAGTTGGGACAGAGGAAAAGGGACGCAATTCTGATCTATTGTTGTAAAGCTTGAGCTAATATGAAAACTGGGTGCCAGTGTAGGTAGAAAAACACCACTAGCCTCTAAGGGAGGATTCCCTAGATGTCTTGGCCAGACCTTTTCTTCTGCAAGAGGAGCTCAAACTTGTCAAGTGGGGAGCCCTGCCCTCTAGTGGAACTGGAAGCGAGGAGGATCCGGGTTCAAACGTGTGCGGTGCCCTATTCAGTCAGCATTGCTGCACGTTAACCAAAGCGTCCATCCAACATCATTTTTAGGGGGAGACGAACTGGGGAGTCCGGGTTGGTTGCTGAGCAAAATGAAGATGTTCCAGAGGGGTCCGGGAGGACAGGAACCCCTTTTTCCTTTGGATTCCTTGGGGGGAGATCTGGTTGCTCCCATCCTTGAATGCAAAAGCCTAGTTAATCCTCGTCCCGATGAGAACACATCCTGTTCTCACCGTGTCTTGAAAGGACAGAACAAAACTTGGGGGCCGGGGTGCCCTATTGAGGCAGAGCCCTGCGCCCTAATAGAGGGCCAGCAAAGGGAGAGGAGGACACCAGAGGTACGTCCACACTCTTCTCTTCTTTCTTCGACGGTTTCCAACATCGCCGGTTCTCAAGTCGCCTCATAAGAAGGGCTGGTAGGAGCTGGGAAGCTCAGTTCACATCAGGGAAGGCAGCCATGACACTCTGGGGATGCTAGGCCCAACGCCACCAAAGGCCTCCAGAGAAGAAGGGAGGGTTCTTATAGCCTTTGAAGGCGTCTCTTAGGGTGCACCCACGCTTTAGGAAGCTCTGGGGCGAGGAGGACTGAAGGTGGGCGAGGCCACAAAGACTCAGCCCCGCAGCCCTTAGTGCCTAAGCTTCACTGAAAGGGGCGATGAAGGAACTGCCCTTCACTTCCGCTCGCTCCGCCCCGCCCCGCCCGCGCGCGCGAGTGCGCAGGCGCGAGCGCGGGTCCACGCACGCGCGGCGGAGAACCGGAAGTCGCGGCGACAAAGCTCCGGCGGCGGGCGGCGGGAGGGGCGGAGGCGGGAGCTGAGCCGCGCGCTCGAGGCCGCGGCGCGGACGGGTCTCCCTCTCCGGAGCGCTCCTCTCCTCGCGGGCCCGCCCCGCCGCCCCTCCCGCCCCGCCGGGCTCCTTCCGTTCCGTCTGTCCTTCCTCCGGGCGGCGGGAAGCGGGGGCTCGCGGTGCAGTCCGGCCACCAGCGAGCGCTTCGGAGCGCTCTAGTTGCGCGGGGCGGGCGGGCGGGGCCCCCGCGAGCGCTCCCGCGGGTGAGTGAGCGAGCGAGCCAGTCGGTGGGGTCCGAGCCCCCTCCCACCACCTCCTCATTTCCAGAAACTTCCAGGGGCCCCTAGCAGGGCTGTGTGTGTGTGTGTGTGTGTGTTGTGTGTGTGTGTGTGTGTGTGTGTGCGCGCGCGTGTGTGTGTGTTGGGGTATGCACTCCCGTCCCCAGGATTTGTGTGTGTGTGTGTGTGTTGGGGTGCACGCCAGTTCCCAGGCTGTGTGCGTGTGTGTTGGGGTGTTCACTCTCGTCCCCAGGATTTCTGTGTGTGTTGGGCTGTTCACTCCCGTGTTGGGGTGCACGCCAGTTCCCAGGGTGTGTGTGTCCACTCCCTTTCTTGGGGTGCGTGTGTGTTGGGGTGGTCACTCCCGTCCCCAGGATTTCTGTGTGTGTGTGTCTTGGGGTGTTCACTCCAGTTCCCAGGGTGTGTGTGTGTGTGTGTGTGTGTGTGTGTTCACTCCTGTTCCCGGGGTGTGTCTTGGGGTGTTCATTCCCTTTCTTGGGGGTATGTGTGTTAGGGTATGCACTCCCGTTCCTAGGATTTGTGAGTGCGTGTGTGTATGTGTTGGGGTGTTCACTCCAGTTCCCAGGGTGTGTGTGTGTTCACTCCTGCTCCTGGGGTGTGTGTTGCGGTGTTCATTCCCTTTCTTGGGGTGTGTGTTGGGGTGTACACTCCCTCTCACTCCCTTTCTTGGGGTGTGTGCGTTGGGGTGTTCAGTCCCTTTCCTGGTGTGTGTGTGTGCACTCCCGTTCCCGGTGTGTGTGTGTGCGTGTTGGGGTGTGTGTTTGTGTGTCGGGGTGCTCACTCCCATTCCCGCTGTGTGCGTGGGGGGTGCTCCCTCAGTCGCAGCCCCACCGTGCGTTGCGGGTGGCCTCGGCGGGGGTGGCGGTGGTGGGGATCCGGGGTTCCCTTCCTGGCGTCCCCCCTCTCGCCCCGGTTTCAGCCCAGCTTCTCCCGGTTTCTCTTGCAGATGCTGCTGCTAGGGGTGGTGGGAGCAGCCGTGGGACGCTGTGTGGCCGGGAGCGGGGTTGACCGCCTGGGAATTCCTGGGGCTTCTCCTCCTTGTCCTCTGCTCTGTATTCCCAGTGTGGCCGCGGCTGACACTAAAGACTTTTGTAGCCATCAACCCAAGTGCAGTTTCGATGGAAAATGAAGGTAAAAAAAAATTGGAGGTTGTGGCACGGAGTTGAGGGTGTGGTGGTTTTTTTTTTTTTTTTTTTTTTTTGCATTCTGCACCTTTTTCCCGATTTTATTTGATTTCACCTCCCACCCTTTGCTTGCCACTTGCTTTTTCTTGAGCGAGCTAGCTCGTGTTTGGGTCCATCTAGGTCGGACATCTGGCAGACTTTAAATGCAGTCTGTGTCGGCGGACCGAGCTTGGGCTCTATCTGCTTTGCTTGGGAACCAACCCTGCTTTCTTGAGCTCAGGGAAAGAAAGGAAGGGGAGTTTTCATTTCTGATAGCATCTCTGCTGGCTTTGAGAGCTGTGTGGAAAGGGTGGCTTCGGGAGAGGCAAAGGGAAGGACATTATTTACATTGCAAGCCTTAGAATGGTGTGTGTGACTAGATAGCCTGATAAGAAATCAAGTCCATATATATATTTTTATGGTGTATATCTGTTAATAACATGCAACTTTGGGGAGAATACTTACTGTTTTTGGTTTTCATAAAAAAAGACAACTCTCCATTTCACGAAGTCTTGCAAGGTGTTTTTCTTAAAGTCATTTCTGTTTCAGACCTTTTTTTTATGGAAGAATTGATAGTGGAACCTTTATATCCACTGTGCACATCATTTGCGTTCATGTTGCCTCATTTCTCTGACGCCCTTTAAAATAGTTAAGGCTTTTCATGCACAGCGTTGATTATTTGCCTTTATCGTTGAATAATCAATCTTTAGACTGGACGGAGTTCTGACTTGTATGTGTGTTGTGTGTGTGTGAGCTCTTGTGTCTTAGTCTCTTTTTCTTCCCATTTTTTAATGGGACTACCCGATGTTAATAAAAGATAACTTGTACATTACAATTTGTTCTCCAGTTTCTTATAACTTTGAAAGTCTGTCTGGCACATACGCTGCCTTTGGGCTTGCTGACTTTTGAAATTTGCTTTTCTGTGTTTGAGGATGTAATGTTGTTTATTCTGTGACAGGCTAGTCATTTTATTTCTTACATGCAGTAATCTCTTTTGCTCTCCGGGACCCTTGGGGTAGGTGGGCAATATGATGAGAAGCCTGATTTTATTGCTCACTAAAACTCTGAATGGATAATTGGTGGAAGACATTTTCTGAAATACTGAAGTGTATAAATGCAGAGGAGTTTTACTGTCTAATTGGGTCTTCAAAAACAACGTTGAAAGCTGTAATGGTAATGTTTTTGTCCAGTGGTATGGAAAATCACTTTTCTGCGCCGTATTTTTTTTCTTTGTCTTTGTGTTTATAGATTTAAGAAAGGCAAGTCCTTTCCACACAAGAGACAAAAGAGTATGAAATGCATTCATTTATCTGTTTCTGGGTAGCTTCCTCGCAGTTCACACCTGAAACATAAGCTTTTCTTTACAGATGTTTTTGAATTTCAGAACTCAGTGTAAAGTAACTGAATTTTGAGACATTGCTTTTGTTCCTTGATCTTGCAGGGAAAAGAGCATGACTAATAAAACTGCCTCTCATGTTTTCTATTGCTCTGGGTGGGAGGGGAATGGTCTTCAGGTTGGAAGCCTTGTGTGTGCTTAGTGGCATTGATGGAGTGTTTTCTATTTTATGGTCAAATAGAATGATTTGGCCCCAGTAAAAGATCATCCCATTCTTAAAAACTTGGGGTTTTCTGCTTCATAATCATCAAACTAGTCTTTTTTTTTTTTTTTTTCTGGTAGCTTCTCATCACAGCATCCCCCCCTCTCCAACTTAAACATTTTAAAGAATGTATGTGCAGTCTAGAAATTGTTATAAGCTATTGACCACTTTGAAATCCATAAATTATTATTCTTTTCCTGTGGCTATCATCTTCCTGTGACATGGCGCAATGCTGTCACATTAGAGAGATGAAAAAAATAATAGATTCTACCCAGGCTTTGGTTGCTTAAGAGCTCAATTCCTTTATAGCTGTGACTTTACTTTTTTCAGCTTCTGTTTGCTCATCTGTAAATTGGGGTTGATAAGACTCATGATTTAGTTAAGAGGAGCTTTACATTATTGAGAGTGTTGCATGAGAAACTGTATAAATTCTTTGGGAGAAAGAAAGGCCAATACTAAGCTTGGGCTGTGGATGTAGAACAAGGCAACCCTATTTTCTTGTTGATCCCATTTATAATGCTTTGACCTTATTAAAGCTTTCTGTGCTTCAATTTTTTTTTAATAAGATAAGGATATTGATAAGACCTACCTAATGAGGTTGTTGTAAGCATTTAGGCTGGTATCTGGCATGTAGTACTACATAGTAGATGCTCAGTAGCTGTTGTAAATAGCTGAGCTCAGGGTTTGCATACTAATATGTCACCTGGCATTAATGTTACTGTGATCAAATGCCAAAAGGGGAAATTACCAAGCATAATGATCTGTATGAACTTGTCATTTTTGTTTAGGGAATGGTTGGGAATAAAATTTGTTTCTTAATCTGACGACTCTGAGATCATAGAGAAAGTTGCCATGAAGCCAAGTGCCAGTAGAGAAAGACAGGCTTGAATTTTAATCCTAATTTTTTAGTCTCCTAGTACCCAGTAAGTTACTATGCTTCTCACATTCTAAATTTTTTCATCTGTAATTTCCTTTTGATGTTTGGTGTGGGGATTGTATAGAGTTTACCTTAAGTGTCCAGATCAATGGTGGATACATATTTAACACTAGGAAGAATTGAGGAATTACTGTTTCCAGAAACAAAAATCTTTCAGTTGGTAGATACATCTCTGGGTGTGCACTGATGGTGGATACTATTTAATACCAGGAAGAATTGAGGAATTACGGTTTCCAGAAATAAAATATTTCAGTTGGTAGATACATCTCTGGGTGTGCACTGAATAGAATGAATGGTTACCTCTTGGAGTATCAAGCGGGAGGGTTCTTTGGTAGTTTGTCATGTCTGCCATGATTATTTGGGGGATGAGTTCACCAGGTGGTTCATTTCAGTACTGGTGGTATTTTCTTTAGCCCAGCAGTTTTAATTCTTCTGGATTTTTCTCCAGTGACCCACTTAAACTTTGTTAAAAAAAAGCTTTGACTGGTTTCTAGCTTTAGCCTCCAGGATATTTCATGATTATTTTTGCCAGTCACAACAAGTATTTGGAGAGTTAATTTACTGGAATTTCAAGGACTGGTTCTAGACATTATTTGTGTGTTAGGATTTTTATCCACATCTTTTGTAACTCCTCTTTATCTGTTTACACCAAATCTGTTTAGAAACCACCTGGGACTCTTGGGATGCACAGGTAAATGACTTGATTTTTAAAAAGTTATTCATGTATTCAAAGGAATGGCTTACTCTGAGATATGTATCTTATAGTTGGGCAATTTTGCACTTTTTCCTTCAGAGAGAGAGAGAGAGAGAGAGAGAGAGAGAGAGAGAGAGAGAGAGAGGAGTATTTTTTTCTCTCTCTTGGTTTTGGGGCCACACCTAGCAGTGCTCACGGTTACTCCTCAGAAATCACTCCTGGCAGGCTGAGGGGACCATATGGGATGGCCGGGGATCGAACCTGGGTTTGTCTTAGGTCACCTGCTTTCAAGGCAAATACCCTACTGCTGTGCTATTGCTCCAGCTGTAGTAGATATTTTAAAAGTTAAATTTGACCTTTCCCATAGAATACAAATTTAATGTATATAATGCTATTTAAAATTGCCTTAAATATGGGAGCTGGAGAGATAGCATGGAAGTAGGGCATTTGCCTGGTTTGAATCCCGGCATCCCATATTCCCCTGCCAGGAGTAGTCCCTAAGTGCTGCTGAATGTGGACCTCCCCCAATTGCCTTAAATATTATCTTTACACTAGGATATGTGAAATAGTTATTTTAGAATATGTTTAATTTAAGGTTAGAGGCAGGTCTTATAGGACAAGAGGAATAAATTACTCTAATCACTTTTGCTAGCATTGGAACATGATAATGAGTTTTATTTGCACATTTTTTTTTGGGGGGGGCACAACTGGCGGCGCTCAAGGGTTACTCCTGGCTGTCTGCTCAGAAATAGCTCCTGGCAGGCACGGGAGACCATATGGGACACCGGGATTCGAACCAACCACCTTTGGTCCTAGATCGGCTGCTTGCAAGGCAAACGCCGCTGTGCTATCTCTCCCGGCCCTTATTTGCACATTTTTAAGAATTTTTTGCTTGTTTTGGGGCCACACCTAGCCTAGTTGCTCTAGAATCCAATCAGGGTCTCATAGAGAATGAATTCCAGCCCTTTGAGCCATAAAATTACAAAATTACAAATATTTTTCTTTCGCTTTTCTTTCCTTCCTCCTTCCCTCCCCCTCCTCCCTTCTTCCTTCTCTATCCCTTTGTTCCCTCTCTCTCCATTCCTCACTCCCTCTCTTCATTCCTTTTTTTGGCTATACCCAGCTGTGTTTAGAACTTACTCCTTGTTCTGTGCTCAGGAATCATTTCTGGTGGTACTTGGGGACTATATGCAGTGATATGAATTGAATGAGAATCAGCCACGTGCAAAGCAAGTGCCTTACTCTCTATGCTACCTATTGTGTGTGTGTGTATGTGTGTTCGTCCGTCTGTCCATCTCACACACAGAGGTGCTCAAGACTTACTCCTGGCTCTTTGTTCAGTGATTACTTCTGGTGGGAACTTAGGGGACTGTATGGGTGATCTGTACAAGGCAAGAGCTCTATCTGCTGTACTACCTTCTGAGCCTCTATCTCTAAAAAAGAGTTGAAACAAAAAGATTGTACATGTGATGTTTTATAGGCTGTCGTAATTTCACTCAGAGCGAGGATATGTTAGCAATAGCTCTCTGACCATTGAATCCTAAATACTTGATTTGTCTTCATGTGCTTATCACTCATTTAATGACAGCAGAATTGAACTCTGTTAACTGATGTGTATCAGTGAAAATTGTCTCCTAGTGAACCACCCCATGTGACTAAAGATTGATTTAGGGGTGGGGGGAGTGTTGTGCATTGCACCTGGCAATGCTGAGGGCTACTTTGACTCAGTGCTTGTTTATTCTTTTCAGTGCTCAGGAGACCATGTGGAACCTATTATTTGGTTCTCATATAGAGCAGGCATTCACTTCATTCCTTCTGAGTGATTTTCCCAGACCAAGAAGGTTGATCTTTTGAGATGTTGGCTAGTTATAATCTGTTTAATAAAACTAAAAAAGTTTAAAGGGGGAATCAAAGCTTTACCTTGAGGGTGCCAAGTTAAATACCAAGCTAAGTGTAAAGTTAGCTGTGATGAACTTTAAATTGTACTGATAATAATAATATCTGAAAGATCTCTTAAGGAACAATTACAAAGCTACCCGCCTTGGGGACAGAGCCATAGCAAAGCAGGTAGGGCATTTTGCTTGCTTGCAGCTAACCTCATTTCCACCCCCAGTTCCATCCCCGGCATCCCATTTGGTCCCCTCAGCACCACTAGGAATAATCCCTGAGCATAGATGGGTATAGCTCCCAAACAAATTAAAAAAGCTACCCCTGGGTTCCAAGTTGTGGCACAGGGTAAGGCATCTGCCTTGCCCCTGCTAGCCTAGGATGGACCAAGGTTTGACCCTCCAGTGTCCCATACAGTCCCCTAAACCAGGGGCGATTTCTGAGCGCATAGCCAGGAGCAACCCCCCCCTCCCCAAGCATCACCAGGTGTGGCCCCCCAAAAACTACCCCCATAATTAACTTTGTTAAAAGACAGTTTTATTGGGGCTAGACTGATAGTACAGTGGTTAGGGCATTTGCCTTGCATATGACTGACCAGAATGTTGTTCCTCAGCATTCCATAGGGTCTCCTGAGCACTGCCAGGAGTGATTTCTTTGTTTTTTTTTTTTGGGCCCCACCCATTGACACTCAGGGGTTACTCCTGGCTAAGCACTCAGAAATTGCTCCTGGCTCGTGGGACCATATGGCACGCTGAGGGATCGAACCATGGTTCTTCCTAGGCCAGCTGCATGCAAGGCAAATGCCCTACTGCTGTGCCACTGCTCTGGCCCCCCACGAGTGACTTCTGAATGCAGCGCCAGGAGTAACCTCTGAGCATTCTGGGATTGGTCCCCCATTCCCCCCAAAATAAACGAAACAGAAAAAAGAACAATTTGGGGGTTTAAATTTTGTTTCCTTTTGTGGGGAAGTTTGGGTACTGTAAACTCAAGGGGCTACTTGTAGCTCTATGTTTAGGGGTCACTCCTGGTAATGCTTAGGGGATCATTAGTGACAGGTTGCATACAACGGAAGCACCTTAACACTTGTGCTATTTCTCTGTCCCCACTTTTCTCAGTCCTTTCTTGGGAGGTGACAAACTTGGCTTGTAGACTTGCTCTGTGTTCAGAGGTCACTCTTGTTACTGCTTCGAACATGTAGTTCTAGGGATGAACATAGGTCTCATACAACGAAGACCTGGGTTCATGTCATATACAAAGCGTATGCCCAACCCTTTGGACTGACTTTGGCCCCAAGACAAATTATTTAATTCAGTTATTTATTTTGACAAGATTATAATCAAGTGTTGGTAAAGGAAAAACTGGTTCTAGGTAATGCTATCTTTTCATTGGTCCTGGATGGGCTGCTTGCAAGGCAAATGCCACTGTGCTATCTCTCCAGGCCCAGGAAGACATTTTTTTAGGGAAGAAAATGTCTGGCCAGATTGTGTTTCCTCTAGAAGGCATCTGTTATATTCCTTCCATTTCTAAGTCTTTTAAGTTGCTATTGACAAAGGTATGCATATTAGAATAACAAAGGAATGACTTCTGTTAGATTGTGTTAGTTTAGACTGCTAGATATATTTAGGGAGAGAAATGAATGCAGTGTTTCAATAGATTATATATAGACAGAAGGAAAGGCTTAGCAGGGGTCAAAAGTATTCCCTCAAAGATAGTTGTAACTGGGTATTTCTTTTGAAACAGTGTTTGACTTTTCTGCTTCTTATAAAGTGACTGTAAATTGTCTTTATTTAATATACTTGTTAATTATAATTCTTGGGTGAAGTAAGGCTTTTTTGGCATGACTTGATTATTTTACAAAAGTGCTGACCTAAATTGTGTCTGTTAAGAGAAAAATACAACACTTTAGCATGGCATTTTTTTAGTGGGGGGAGGGGGTGCAATGCCTGACAGTGATCCCAGTTTAATCCTGACTTTGCACTTAGGGATCACTCTTGCTGGGTCACAGGGACTATCATCGATTTTGGGTATTGAATCCAGGTTGACTGGAAGGAAAGTGTCCTACCATTATACTATCTCTCAGGCTCCTAGCATGGCATATTATTTATTCTTTAAAAGAACCTAGAGACTATTAAATTAGGTTTGTAGAAATTATAATTTATTTAAATGGTATTTACTTAAAAACCTGATAGAATTTCCACAAGATTCCTATGTTAAGTATATATTACCACCCTGTATTGCTGTTTGGTATTGTCTTTTTATAAGAAAATTTAGAAATAATAAGCAGGGACTGGAGAGATAGCACGGAGGTAGGGCACTTGCCTTGCATGCAGAAGGACAGTGGTTTGAATCCCGGCATCCCATATGGTCCCCTGAGCCTGCCAGGAGTGATTTCTGAGCACAGAGCCAGGAGTAACCTTGACTGCTGCAGGTGTGACCCAGCAACCCTCCCCCCCCCCAAAAAAAAAGAAAAAGAAAAAAAAAGAAATAATAATTGAAGCAGAAACATGAAGGTCTGTCGTACTATTCTTGAACTTTATTTTGTAAGACTATAAAATATCAATTAAATTTTTTATTAGCTTGTGAATTTCACAATTGGGTTTAAAATGATCATGATGACTAGGGTTGGAGAAATAGTACAGCATTAGGTGCTTGCCTTGCATGACTGACCTGTTGGACCTGTGCTACCCATTATAGTTCCGGAAGTCCTCCATAATTATTCCTTGAGTGCAGAGCCAGAAGTAAGTTGTGAGCATTTGTGAGTGTGATCCGAAAAAAAAAATAAGATCTTGATGGTGGTGTGTTTGTTTTTGTTGTCTGTTTTTTGTTTCTTTTGTAGTGCTGGGGATAGAACCCAAGGGCTTCTTTCATGCAAGAAAAATGCCCTACAGATGAAACTGTATCCTGGCCTTGTGTCTTTGTTGTTGTTTAGTACAATTTTCATATTTCAGATGGATATAACTTAGTACCATGTACAGTTTCTTAAATATAAAAGAATGTCTTGCCTATCAATGGGAGCTTCTTTTCTAGTACCTTGAGGTCTATGAGACTAATCTAGAAAGTAGACTGACAAAAAAAAAAAAAAAGACAGAAAAAAAAAAAGTAGACTGACTACCTGGAAAATAAAGATGGCATATTAAATTCAATTAGGGGGAACAGGTGATTTTTGTTTTGATTAATTGTTATAACACTATTCTTATGGTGGCTAAGGGAGTTTCATATTTTCTTTAGACATCATTAGGTGCCAAAGCTTTTGAAGGACAACTTGATGCCTAGAAATTCTGCCATTTTCCTAGCTCTACA